>LOEQ01005135.1:50049-66507 GCA_001685075.1 Bramus lutescens
AAAGAAAGAAAGAAAGAAAGAAAGAAAGAAAGAAAGAAAGAAAGAAAGACAGTGCCTAAGCAAAGAATGCAACAGTGGCAGTGTCTTCTCCCTGTCTAACGGTGGGCCTGGTTTGTTTAATCTCACCTATGTCTCCTCAGCTCAGTGCTAAATTTCACTCCGAATTAAATTTTCTTTCCCAACACTTCCTGCATAATTTTCACCCATAGCTTTTCCTTTCTCTTTAATCACTGGGGATCAGACCCTGTCGGGGCCTTGCACATGCTGGGCTGACCTGTGTGAAGAGCCATGCTTGTCAAGGATGACTTCCTGTGAGATGCATGTTGGATGGCTAACGATTAGATGGTGCTTCACACTCCACACGCTTGTTGGATCCTTACCTTGTATTTCCTCTTTGGGGCACGTCTTTGCCCATTTTAAGATTTTTAAGATTAGTGTGTCTGGCTTCTTGATTTGTGGAAGCTCAGAGGTAAAATTAAAATGTGTAGCTATGATTTGGCCTTAGTCAGAGGACACTGACTACAGTATATTATTACTTCAGATGGTGAGTGAAACTTCTTTTCTTTTTGGTTTTTCTTAACAGGGTATCTTTGTGTAGCCCTGACTGTCCTGGAACTCACTTTGTAGTCCATGCTGGCCTCAAACTCACAGAGATCCTCCTGCTTCTGCCTCCCAAGTGCCGGGATTAAAGGTCTGTGCCACCACTGCCTAGCTGAAACTTCTTTTCCTTTATAAAATTCATTTTTTTTCCAATTTAAATGTTTTATTGAGCATAGTAGTATCCAAAATTAATGTATTATTTTGAAAATATAGAAACTAGGTGCTGGGAATGGCTCAGTGGTCAAGAACAATGTCTGCTCTTCTAAAGGGCCTGGACTCGATTCTCAGAACCACACAGCACCTTTTAACCATCTGTAACTACAGTTACAGGGCTGCATTGCCCTCTTTGGGCCTCTGAGGGCACTAGACAGGCACATAGTGCATAGGCATGCATATAGGTAAAACACCCATACACCTAAAAAACCAAAAAAAAAAAACCCAAAAAACAAATACACTGCTTCAAATTTCAAGGCAAACCAGTAAAACAATCTCCGTAAATAATTTTTTTTGAGCCAGGCATGGTGGCACCTGCCAAGGCAGAGGCAGACAGAAGCAGTCAGAGGCAAGCAAGGGCAGGTAGAGGCAGGCAGATCTCTGTAAGTTCAAGATCAGCCTGATCGACATAGTGAGTTCCAGGACACATCCAGTCAGATTTAATAGTGAGACCCTGACACACACACACACACACACACACACACATACATATATGCAGTGGTTAATTATCTCTGTCTCATCAGGGAGTTCTTCTAATTCCAAATTTCTGTAGATATAAACATTTTAAATCATATTTTGTATTTTGACATGTATTTTAGTCTAGTTGACTCCAATGAATGGCAGGTGTCTGTTATATTATGGCATTTTGACTTTTTTATATTTATATTATCTATCTTTATTTATTTATCTATCTATCTATCTATCTATCTATCTATCTATCTATCTNNATCTATCTATCTATCTATCTATCTATCTATCTATTTATTTATTTATTTATTTTGTGTCAAGTAAGCCAGAAGACATTGGATCCCCTGAAACTGGACTCACTGGTAGTTGTGGGCTGCCTGATGTGGGGTACTTGGAATGGGACCCAGGTCTTCTGCAAGAACAGTAAGTGCTGTTAACCCCTGGGCCATTCTACAGTCCCAATATTTTGACTTCTAAAACTAATATTTTTGGCTGGCAGTAGTGGCACATGCATTTAGTCCCAGCACTCAGGAGGCAGTGGCAGGCAGATCTCTGTGAGTTCCAGGCCAGCCTGGTCTACAGAGCAAGTTCCAGGACAGGCTCCAAATCTAAACAGAGAAACACTGTTTCAAAAAACAAAAATAAAACAAAACATTAAAATTATATAAAAAGCTATTTTTTAAAAGCACAGTTATTTTATGCGTGTACATACAAGTTTTACCTGCATGTACTTGTGTGTACCATGCAGGTGCCCAAGGGGCCAGAGGAAGATATTCCCTAGAACTGGAGTTAAGAATGGCTGTGAGTCACAAATGGGTCCTCTGCAAGGGCAGCCGGGGCTCTTTACTGCTGAGCCTCTCTCCCATCCTAAGGTATTCTTTCTTAGTGTTCTGGATGTACTCACCTTTTGCAGAGGATGTAATTCCTTTGCGAGAATTTTTTTCCCAAGCCATATCTAATTTTTCCTCCCTGCAGTGAGCAAAACAGCCATGTCACAAGGGTACTCTGCTTGATGCTCTTTGGTAGTGGTCCCTAGGTCTAAATACGTGGTTTAATTAATTGTGTTCGTAAAGCCTGCTATTGTTGGAGGACAAATCGCGCTAAGATGAATCATTCTCAAGATGGGCGACATAACCAAAGAACAAACACTGCACTGCTTGAAAGTGCTTTGAGACCCCCTAACGAAACAAAAACTGTTGGAGAAGTTACCACAGGTCCTTTTTGATTTTATGAGACCAGGTCTCATATCATCTAGGCTGCCCTCAAACTTACTCTGTATCTAAAGATGACTGAGGCCTTCCAGTGTGTTCCAGGTGTGAGTCACCGTGCTGGGGATCCAACCCCGGTCCTTTTCTACAAGCCATACTAGCATTCCAATAGCAGAGCTACTGCCACAGACCCAGGGCTTAGTATTGATTCTTGGTGCTTTCCAAATTACATTATGTCGTGTAAAATAATGGCATGATAAAACAAATCTGATCTCCTCTCTTCCCCCGCTTTTATTCTGTCCCTCTCTCATTTTCTAGTTGTTCTGTAATGAACACAGAGACATATAAAATGAAGTGGACAGCTCAATGGATACATATCTCTATATAATCATGGCTCAGATTAAATTGTAGAGCATGACCATTGCCCAGAAGCTCTTCTGTAACTTCCGTGATCTATTCATCATAGATTAATTTTCTTCTTTGATTTTCATCTAGTTGGAATCATGTGGTATATGTCTGACTTCATGTTCAATATTATTTCTGTGACAGTCATCTGCATTTTGTATTGCAGTGATGATTGCTGTGAACTCTTCCAATGCATGACTGTGTTACAATTTATTCTGTACATTCTGTCACCAGATCAGTCTTGCAAATATGAGTCTCTAATTTTCACAATTTTAAGTTAGAGGGTTTGTTGTTGTTGTTGTTGTTGTTTTTCCTGCTATTTCTTTTTTGAGACAGGGTCTCTCTATGTAGTCCTGGCTGTCCTGAAACTCGCTATGTAGACCAGACTGGCCTCAAACTCAGAAATTCTCCTGCCTCTGCATCTAGAGTGCAGGGATTAAAAGTATGTGCCTCCACACTGGGCTGAAAAAGGATCTTTTTGTATGTATAGTTTTAGGTAAGTTCAGGCTGTCCTGGAACTTGATGTACAGCCCAAGTTAGCCTTGAACTCACTACTGATCATTTTCCAACCTTCCACAAGCCTTAGGCCCAGTTTTGGCGGCTCACAATTGCCATTAACTACCACATTTGCTTCCTAGTACCCATATCAGGAGTTTGCAACCACGTGCAACTCCAGTTCCACAGAATCTGACCCCTGTTCTTCTGTCTTCTTCTGCACACACACACACACACACACACGCACGCACGCACGCACGCACACACACACGCACACACACACACACTTTTAAAATAAAGTTATTTTTAAGTTGTTTTCAAAATCTAAGATTGTTTTTGAAAGTAAAGAAGACTCTGAACAAATAAGTTAAATTTGTTTCATAATAATGTACTAAAGTAACCTATATAACTTCTGGTTTTTGATGATAAGTTAAAAATATTTACTTTGGGGCTGGAGGAACTGTTCCTTGCTGCTCTTGCAGAAGACTAGGTTTGGTTCCTAGAACCTATATCAGGAGATTCATAACCACACAGTTTCATGGGATCTGATGCCCTTTGGACTCTGTGTGCACCTGCAGGCATGTGGCACACATAAATTCATGCAGGCACACATGCATACACATACATAAAAATTAAACACATATTTTAAAGTGTGACTGGTTCAATCCGTCAAAAAAATATTTCCTAATTGTGGTGCCCTGCCTTAATGAATTCATAGTGCGTTGATAAGCATAGCAGGAAGTGTTCTCAGCATTTTATGGTGTTCTCTCTGAGATACCTGGCATTAGTGGAAGAGGGCAGAAGTGCTTGCCATCATCTTCGAGCATGAGTTTATTTCATGCAGCTCTGCATTTCCCTGATGATTTGTAAAGGACATTTTAGGACAAAGCAATTACCTGTGTTAACAGCTGACCTGGCAAACCGAGGAGTTTATTCCATTGAATTGTTCTTCTAGCTACTAGAATTATTACTTATAAGATCATCTTTTTAGTTTTTAAATATGAGATTACCTTTGAAAAATTTGAAACTCTGCAACGTGCCCGAAGAATACTAATGCATATCTATGCCTTTCTTTTAAACTTCAAAAAATATTATTCAATGCACATTTTAAAAATATTTATTTATTTTTATTTTATGTGGGTATGTGTTTTGCTTTCATGTATGTACACCTTGTGGATACCTAGTCCTTGGGAAGCTAAGGCAGGAGAATAACTGTAAGTTTGAAGCCAGTCTGTGTTGTGTAGCAAATAGGAAATCAATCGAGAATACAGAATAAGAACCTGACTTAAAAAAAAAAAAGAGGGGTTCCAGCTCAGTGGTGGAGTGCTTGTCGAGCAGACAAGGGATCCATATCTCATGTTCCTTGTATTTATAGTGTAAGGGTGTCAATTATCTATTAACCTCCTAGTAAACAGTATGTAACCCTGTTTCAGCATGAATGCCGAATGAATTCAGAAACTCAGGAGAAGCAAAGGTTGTCACTCTTCTCCTGTATTTAAATATCAAATAACTATAGTTCTGAGACACAGACATGACACTCATATGCTGCCTGTTGCCTGCCATGTGACACCACCCCAGAATTCAGCACAAAGGCCATCATCAGGTCTGGACCTGTGAGCGTCCAGGACCTTAGTAAAATAATAATAATAATAATAATAATAATAATAATAATAATAATAATAATAAATAGTAGTCACTATAGTATTGTTCTGTCTGTGTGTGATTCTGTCAGTTTCTGACAAAGCAGAATTCTATAACTTTGGCTGCTATACTAGTTAGGTGTTTGCTTGTTTGTTTGTTGTTTATTTGTGCCAACTTAATACAAACTGGAATCATCTGGAAAGAGGGGATTTCAGCTGAAAAATTGCCCCTATCAGATTGGCCTATGGAGTATATTACTGATTGACTCATGTGGAAGTACCCAGTCCACCGTGGGTGATGCCGCCTCTGGACAACTGTTTCTGGGTTGTATAAGAAAGCAGGATGGGGAAGCCATGGGGAACAAGCCAGTCAGGAGGTTCCTCTCTGGTCTCTGCTCTGGCTTCTGCCCTGGCTTCCCTCAGTGGTAGAAGGTGAGCTGAGAGCCATGAGTGAAATAACCACTTGGTTGAGGTGTTGATCATAGCAATGAAAGCAGCTAGGAGACCTGGAATATGTCCTTTCTCTGCTTGCATTTCAAGAAGACCCACGTAGCTTTCTTAAACTGTCTAGTGTGTGTGAATGTGTCCGCACCTTTGATCCTCTGGAGCTGGAGTTACCGGTAGTTGTGAACCACCTGCTGTAGGTGCTGGGAACAGGTTTTCTACTTTTTTGGACTGCTTCAGCACCAGAGACAGAAAAACCAAACACCTGAAATCTTTGGCACACCACGGTGAACATATGCAACTAGAAAAAAAGTCAAGTGTAATGGAATTGTCTATTGACCAAATGAGCAGACTTTGAATTCATTAACACCCTGTTCTGACAGAAAAACAAAACCACAGGGTAGCCCTCATTGATAGGAACACCGACACATTTGATTGATTACATCAAAATGTGTGAAAATATCTCAACTAGACTGCTGTGATGTTATGTGAGGGCACAGTATTTAAAAGCTCTGTTTTTACAAATGGCTCTTTTATGTGTTTGTTTGTTTGAAACAGGATCTCACTATATAGGTCTGGGTGTCCTGGAATTTACTAGGTAGACCAGGCTGGCCTCAAACTCACAAAGATCTCCCTGTTTCTACCTCCTGGGTGCTGAGATCAAAGGTGCACCACCACTCCCAGCACAAGTGACTTTTATTCTGATTTTTTTTCTTTTTCTTAGTGACTGTGAGCATCACAGACACACACACACACACACGCACAGAGTGAGAGAGAGAAAGGAAATGATTGCCACAATCAAGCTAATTAGCATGTCTATCAATTCACATGGCTACCTTGTGTTTCTTCCTGAGAACATCTGTTCTCTTAGGGGCTCTTAATGGCTCAGGGGTAGAACCTCAGTAGCATATGTGGAGCTCTGGGTTCATTTCCCAGCCCCTAAAATAAGCAAACAAGCAAGCAAGATCTTTCTTAACAAACTCAAGTATCAATATAGCAATGGGTTTGTCTGTCTGTTTAAAATGGGGTCTCATGAATACCAGACTGACCTTGAACATGCTTCATAGTCAAAGCTGGTCTATATCTCCTGCCCTTCTTGCCTTCGCCCCTCCACTGCTAAGATTACAGATGTGCACTACCAGGTCAGGCCACAGTGCAGTAGATTAATTATAGTTACTGTGCTGTGAGAATCTTCTGGAACTTTTTCTCCTACATAATTGAAATTGTTTTCTTTTACTAGGAGTGTAACTATATGTGCAAAGAGAATTTAGAATCACTGTTTTGGAGATTGATTCATCAATACAGACATCAAAGAAAAATTTAAGGGCTGTGAGGGTTGGGCACCTGATTCAGTTCAGTGTTTCACCATGATTGTTCTGTAGGCCTGAGTCTTATCCCTTTTCATTTCTGATAAAGGAGAGGGTGGCATCTGGGAACGGTACTCCACAGTAGGCACATTGTGCCTGTCTGAGATGGTTTGGGGTCAGTGGAAGGCTACTGCCAAGTCTGGCACTGTGAAAGCAGCAGGTGGATCAGGGCTGAGTCCCAGATCACTGGGTGATAATCTCTGCATTAGAACATCTCTAACAAAGGATTAGCTGAGATTTAGTGAATAGTCACCCACACCCTGCAAGATTCCGGGGAATCCTGCTCTAACCTTTCACTGTACTCGTGGGAGGCTGAGCCACTGTGTCTGTCACAAGACCCTTGGGATACTCATGTCTCTCTCAAATCTATGGTATTTTGTTTGTAGTACTCAGTGATTCTTATCAACCTGCCAGTAAGCAGTGAGTCTCACTGAGTATGACACACACTTCTTTTTCATCTTTTTTTTCTTCAGGCAGTTTTAAAGTCAATATGTAGACTGAACTCTTCCCTGCCTTCCTCACTTTTGAAGGTTCTCGGGCCCAAGATATGAGTATAGAATGACAGTCATTTAAAAATCCAGCAAACTAAACAAGCAGTGAGTTCCAAAGCCATTTCAGCATCTAAGGGCAAAAGATACATGGTATGTATTCTTTTGAAGTATTACATTACATTTTCCGGTATTCAGTGAAGTATTACATTACATTTTCTAATATTCAATGAAGTATTACATTACATTTTCTACTATTCAGTGACTTCTGCTGGGTGACCTTTTTCCTAAGCCACCTTGTTGATATGATTGTGTATGTGTGTGTGTGTGTGTGTGTGTATGGCTATATGTGTGTGGTTGTGGATGTGTATGTGGTGCTGGGGACTCAACCTAGGGCTCTGAGCATGCCAAGCAGGTGTTCTACTATTGGCGCTCTCTTTCTCTTAAAAGCCATCTTGACCTCGTGTTCTTTCATTTTGTTCTTGCGCTTCTCAGCTGCCATTACCATTTCCGTGTTACTGTGAACTCTTGTTGCTTTGCCCTAAGCAAAATTGACCTTATTTTCTTCAGCTCTTCTGAGTCCATCTGACACAACTCCTATAAGACACAGAACTCGAGCAGCTTAGAGACAGCTGCATCCAACACGTATGCCTAGTGTGACTCTGCACATGCTTCCCAAAGGCTGCTGGCCAAGTGAGTTAACCAAAGTCTAAGAGTCGGTCGTGAGGTGAAGCATGCTTTGACTGGTTTTTACACTTCAGGACAATATGTCAGTTTTTCATGAAATCTTCCCTGAGAAGAATATTCCCTAGAGAAACAATTTTTGTTCACAGCCGAAGGAACCAGCAATTCATACTAAATCAGAAGTGCCCAGTTTACTGCCAACCAGGGTCGAGACATTACAAAATGATTGAAGGAACCTAGTGACTCACCTCACTACTTCCTGTCAAAAGCTGCTTCACCTAGGAAAACCATTCAGTCAGCACTGCAGTGGTTGTGGGTTTTCTGGGGTGCGTCAGTAGTAAGACATTGTAACTGGGTTTGCAGTGGGCTTGCAAGGGATCCCAGGTTTCGTGTTGTGATTATATAAATTAGCATTCATTGTATGCTTTCCTGATTCTCTAAGCCAACTTCCTATTACGATTCATTTGGTGCCATGTTGCCTCTCAGCCATCACACATCTAGAATTGAGAGGTCTGGCACCTCAGTGGTTAAGTGCACACTTCCAGAGAACTTGTATCCAATTCCCAACACCCACAGGGGGCTTACAACCTTCTGTAACTCCAGTCGCAGGGAGGGCAATGTCCTCTTCTAACCTTGGAGGGCACTGCATGCACACAGTGCATAACATATATGCAGGGAAAATGATCATACACATAAAATAAAAATCTCTTTTTAAAACAAGTAAACACTCGATGGATGGGTTAAAGCCGGTATCACAAAAGTTATGAGTGTAGTTCAACAGGCGAGCACACGCCTACTGTGCAAGGCCCTGGGTTCTGTCCTCAGCACTTCAAAATAAACAAATCGGGTGAAGCAGAAATCTGCAGAGGTTCTGGCACTTGGCCAAGGTAACTACCCATAGTTGTCAGTGGGGAGGGTCTCAGGAGCTGTGGAATCCAGCTGAAAAGTACCAAAGTGAAGTCAGCTTGCTGAGGACACATGGGAGTCCTATCAGGAAAGGATTCAGGCTTAGGTTTCCAGGATTCCATCTTCAGACAAGTTGGGGCTTGGGGGCTTGTTGATGTAATCTCCATTTTATATATCTGCAAACAGGGAGGTGGCTGGTTGCAAGGCAAGTCTCCAAGGAAGAAGACTGGTAAGGGCGAGATTCCTGCCCTCCCTATCACCAGCTTGGTGATCCTCCCATTGTGTTATTCCTCCTCGTACATACGTACAGTGGAAAGAGACTTGGAATTGCTCCGCGTTTCAACACGTTGCCTTTTCTGTGCTAGGACAGCAAGGGCTCTGCTACTAGTAGTGTTCATTGACTGAACACTAAGAATTAAAACCGAAGCATAAGAATTGCATCTTCGGCAATCCAGTGTCCAGTGCTTCATGAATGTACACTTGTGCGTGAACAGTCAACTCTGTTACAAAATACCTTGGTTGCAAGAGTGGGAACAAGAATTAAGGAAGTGTGTTCATTGTAAAAATAATAAACTCCAAGAGCCCTGTTTTAATCTTAAGAGCTAGGTAAAAATGATGGTTGATAAAGGTGGTTAATAAGTAATGTATACAAACCAGGAAAGCAGCTCAACAAGGCAATAAAATCCATTCGAAATTTATTTCCTACTCAAGAGTTTGCAGAGGGTGTTAGCTCCAAGGGCTAAAATGATATGTTCACTGAATTTTTTTTTTAACATTAAGCAAATGGCAGAGTCATTATTATTGTGATCCAGAATTACAGTGCCAAGGACCTTACTGAGGGCTTTGCCCCCATCTGGTGACCTATGGTGATTAGGAAGGTGTGTCTGATATGAATGTGTCATTGATGGGGGATGACTGCCATGGAAACCCCAAAGGTGCTTTAGGCTCTAGTGATATACCTAGAGGTAGCTTAGCCTACCAATTTCATCAAGACTCAACCATTTTGATACTTTAGTGTTGTAGGAGGCCACTTGTTCGTTCCCAGCTGCCCAGACCTGAAATAATCACTCAGAAACTCTATCATTTGAATCACTTCTTGGCCAATAGCTTAAGCATATTGCTAGCTAGCTCTTATATCTTTGATTAACCCATTTCTATTTTGTGTATTGCCACATGGCTGTGGCTTACCAGTTAAAGTTCTGACCAGCATCCAGCATCATCTCCAGCAAGGCTACATGGTGTCTCCCTGACTCCGTCTTCTTTCTCCCAGCATTCAATTTAGTTTTCCCAGCCTAACTCTATTTTACCCTATCACAGGCCAAAGCAGTTTCTTTATTCACTAACCAATAAAAGCAACACATAGACAGAAAGACTTCCCACACCACTTTAGTTTCTTAGATCCAAATACATGTCCCATGCCGAGTCAAAAACAAGCCACATATGTGATGATAGCCTCCAAGATTATAATGGAGCTGAAAATTTCCCATGTCCACTGACCATATAGCTTAGGGCACCATGTGGTGTAGTGACATTGGCAGACACAAGCCTGCTGCTCTGCCAGGCGTATAACGTATAGCAGGACTGGAAAGCTCTATGGTAGAGTTCTTGCCTAGCATGTAGTCCTTAGATTCCATTCCAGGCATATAACATGTATAATTATAGACTGGATCATAATAATGATGACCATGTTACTTGCTTATATTATTTAATGTACTGTATTTTTATTACTGTTTGAGTATATGCCTCCTCATTAAGAAAGTCTCGTCCTGCTACCATATTATGCCCAAAGCAGCTCGATTTCTTTCCTGTTTACCATTTCTTCTGATTGCATCATTTTACATTGTGTCTGATTTGATTTTCTGTTGTTTTGCTTATCATGATCCTGGGGTTGTCTTTATCATATATATATGCCATATAATATATATACATACTTCTGTACCATGAGGCTTTCTTGTTAGTAGCCTATACCATCTAGGTTCATGAAAGTACATTCTGTAATAGTCAAATAGAGTTTATACTGCATAGCAATGGACTTCTTACAATGCATCCTTAGGTGATATAGGACTATATATTTATGTATAAAGGCTTTGTACCTCAAAGTTTAAATTTTAAATGGTTGAAGATGGCCACACACTTGTAATCTCAAAATGCAGGAGGCTGAAGCCGGAGGATCACTGTGAATTTGAGGCCAGCTTGGGCTGGGCTGTATGTAACGAGTTCCAGGCCTTCCTGGGCAAAAACCGGAATGCCAGTTATTTTAGTCACAGCTGTGGCAGCTTATTAAAGACTTCTGTGGGGAGCCAAGTTCATCCTCCCTGCTGGGGGCCAGAAGCCACCATACTCATCCTGGTTCTGGCCTTAAAGACCCAGCTCTACTGAGTGCAGCTGGCCGAAGTGTTGACAGATAGTGTCATACTGTTTATGTTGACAGTTTGAGTATCTTCTTTATTCTTTTTTCTTCATATCCCTACTTAAATATTCTCTTTCTTGGGTTCAAGTGATGGCTCAGTGTGTAAAGGTGCTTGCTGCTAAGCCCAGTGACCTGGATGCCCTGGGACCATGTGGTGGAAGGAGAGAACTAATCCTAGCAAGGTGCTGTCACCTCCACATGCACATATGTGCATGCAAACAAGTAAAAGGGAAATACACAAATACTTTCTTACTTTGGGGTGCATTTATTCATTTAAAAATTTTAATTGATTAAGGTATTGCAGGTTTTTCTCTGTATTTGAAGTAGGGGAGGGTTTCATCCCCTCTTTTTTAATTTTTTTAATCATTTCAGCCCAAATCCTATTACTTTAAAATTTGACCTTGTTAGAAAGCAAGTGTCCATGGTTCCATTACTGTTGCACCTCTCATTGTGTGTAGGAGGCATTTTTGTTGCTAGAGGGTAATGTGGAGTTGCCAGGCTGTGATGTCTACAGAACTTTGCTGCTGATGGGAGCTAGGAAACAGCCCAGCCGTTGTGATTAGGACCATCTGTCTTTATTTACATTGGCCTGAACTGGTGAATGACAAAGGATAATCGACGATACGAAGATGATTAGTCCTTATTTACGCTGCAATGCGGAATTTGCTGAGGTACCAGACAGCAGTGTTTCTCCTGTCGCCTACTCCTCACCAGAGGATGTGGAAAGCCCCACAAAGCTGAAGCCTATCTTCCATCAGCCATCTCCTCAGAGAGCTGTCAGGAGCAATCCCAGAAATCCATGCGAATTCTAGAAAGGGAGAACGGAAAGGGCTGTGTTGACTCATACACCTGGGAGATCCAAGGTGTTCCCAGCTGTGGGAATCACTGCCTCTTCTTGGCTCTGTTGTCTTCTGGGAGGGCAGACATTCACAGGTAGCATGTTCCCATCCTCTATCATAATGTGCCTTCTCCTGAGCCCCGTTCTAATCCCTATCCCCATCACAGCTACAAAATGAAGAACTTGTTAGTTGCAACAGAAAAATGTGGGGGGTTGCAGATCACCAGCCTGGTTTGGGTTTACATGTCTGTGGATAGGAAATGAGTAGATTCTAACCTCTGGTCACAGTGGTGAGGCCCACTCTTGCAACTAGGCATTGATCAAGTCCCAGAAGAACCACACAGTCAGAGCCTGGGAGGCCTGATTTCCCAGGTAGAAAGCAGTATGCTATACTCACAAGAAAGGTGGATAGACTTCTGAGCCAGCAAGAGTAAACAAGTGTCTATTATAACAAGAGAGTGACTTTTAACAGGGTTTATGCAAATTTGAATTTTATCCGTTTTAAAAGCCATTCCTTCAAGCGTATGAAAATTCTTTTGTTTGTTTGTTTTGGGGGGGGTGAAGGGCAGGTTTCCTTGTGTAGCCTTGGCTGTCCTGAATCTCACTCTGTAGACCAGGCTGGCCTCCAGCTCACAGAGATCCACCTGCCTCTGCCTCTGGAGTGTTGGAATTAAAGGAATGCACCACCACCGCCTGGCTAGATGCTGAAATTTTTTATTGCTTTTTTTTGGGGGGGACACAAAAAAGCTGTCATACACAGTTGGAGAGTTGGAGATGCCGTGATACTGAACATCATGGATTGTTCTGGCATAAACACATGGTGTTGTCTCGATTGCATTCCTGAATACTCTCAGACAATAAACTTTTTCTCCATCCCGTGTGCCCCTTTACCTAATAAGAATATCTATTGTGGGTGCTAGAGAGGTAGCTTACTCAGCAAAATACTTGCCACAAAAGCCCGAGGACCTGAGTTCCATATCTTGATGCCCCAGTATGGCGGCACATGCCTGTAATCCCAGACCCTCGAAGGCACAGACATGAGGGTCGTTTGTAGAGGGCAAAAAGGTCTTGAGCACACAGATTAGCACTGGAGAAACCAGGAAGGTTAAACACACAGCTCACCTCTTCAGATGAGTAGGATGTAGCTGATCTTCCTGGAATGCCTGGAATGATGTGGTTTTACAACCTGCTGATCCTTTGCTGTCTGATGAGACAGGCTCTGCCCATATCATCCCGAATTTATGGTTTTACTTATCCTAGACCCTTTCCCCTAAATCTTGAGCATTGCTTTTAGACCATAAAACCCATTCTTACAAGTAATGTCACTTGTGTCTTACAACAGCCTAAGTGACTTCTACGTTATCTTAGGGCCAGGCCAATCCCAACACCCATAAGCCTTATGCTTACCTCAGTCAAGCTCTCTAGACCCTAAATCTTGGGCATTATCTCTGAGTCAACAGTACCCATTCTTGTGAAAGAAGCCGGCTGTACATTGTAAAGAATCTCACTGTAAACATGTCTTAAATTATGTGCACTTGGGACTGAGTTGTTATCTGAATACTTTTTTCCCAAAATTGTGCTGTGCTTAAATATGGCTAAACTAAAATGATCTGGGTCAGACACTAGAAATCCTGGTCCACTCTGGTTACAATAAAATTGAACCTAGCTGAGTTTTATTCTTACCTCACTCTGATCCCTGCCTGTTGTGAAGCCAGCAAGGGAACCCCTACAGTTACTGGGGCTTTCTGGTTCAGTGAGAGACCCTGTCTTAAAAATTAAGTCCAAGAACACCTAATGTCTGCCTCTGCTTCCAGTTCTGTTTTAGATTTGATGACATTTAATGCCAAATGACAACTTTTTTATCTCTTTTTCAAGCACTGACAAGAATTCCAGGAAATCTTAATATTAGTCATCAGAATAGCACAGTAGGATGAAAGAAAAGACTTGTGAAAATAAAGGAATAAGCCACACCTGTAGTAAGTGCCCACCGTAATCTCAATTTGGGGTGGGGGAGGCAGGAAGATTAAGAGTTCAGGGGCAGTGTCTCAAAAACCAAAGCAAACACAAACAACAAAACAAAAGTTAACTTAAAAAAGAGAAAGTAATAGTAAATATGTGAAAATATGGCTACTTCTATATCTAGTACCAAGAAATAAAACCAAAATCCTTGTTATAAGAAGCTTCCCTTGGGCTGGAGAGATGGCTCAGCAATTCAGAGGATGTACTGCTTTTCCAGGACCAGCATTGGATTCCCAGCACCTGCATGACAGTTCACAGCTGTAACTCCTGTTCCAGGGGATCTGATGCTCTCTTCTGGTCTCCATGGACACTGTATACACATGACACACAGATACAAGCAGGCAAAACACTGACACACACATATAAAAATAAATACATCTTTTATTTTTTAGTGACTATCATTGTGAACTTCTTTTGAGTACTTCAGACATTTCCATTGCCTTAGAAATAGTGAAAAATCTTGACCCTGATTCCACCAAGACTCAGCTGTACACTTAGCAATCTATTTAGTTTGCATCTTAGGTAAGGAAACTCCACAAACCCAGAGTGTTTGCTGTTCTGTGCCCAGAGTGGATTGCCACACAGGCCTGGCCCTGGGAAGTGATGCTTTCCACTTCTCCGGGGCCCAAAATGACCTCATTTAATAGGGTATTTTGTTTGTTTGTTTGTTCTTGCTAAGAACTGGAGAACGCTATCATCTTTCTTTTCGACATAGGAGGCCATTAGCTGTGAGGGACAAGTTTAAGCTGATTTCTCAAGTCTTCCATTCTCTTTAGGAGAGAGACAGGGAAAGTCTGGTCTCATAACACAGATGTGAATCTTGCTATTATGCTGGTGATATCGTGAATGAGGGAAACATGGAAGTGTACTTTCTAGACTGCTCCTTGAATAAGAAACTGGAGGCCCTCAATGCTGTGAATCTCGCAGTAGTGGAGAACTTGAGGTAGGATTTAACCCATTTTCTTCAAGCAAAAGTCACCTGAGGGTCTAGAGAGATGGCTCAGCAGTTCAAGCACTTGAAGCTGTCACAGAAGTTCTGACTTCTGTTCCCAGGACCCACAGCAGGCAGCTTCCAGCAGCCTGGAACTCCAGCTCCAGGGAATCAAGGTGCACAGATACACATGCAAGCAAGCAGTCTTACACATAAAATAGTAACCACTTGAGAGCTGAGTGTGGTATCATGGCTTTAATCCTAGCACTCAGGGGGCAGAAGCAGGTGGATCTCTGTGAGTATGAGGCCAGCCAGGTCTACATGGGGAGTTCCAGGACAGCCAGGGCTACACAGAGTCTGGAAAAGCAAGCAAACACAAAGTCACCTGAACTCTACAGACTTCCAGATAGGTACTTTCCAACCTATGTGACTTTAAAATAAAAAGGGGACTTGTAATCTCCTTGTCTTTGGTAGAGACAGCATCAGGGATGGAAGCTGTGCCAATGATGCCCTTGTCAACTGCAGTTTCCAAGTAAATGCACTCCTGTGGTGGGGATTTGCAGGAACCCTGATCTTTTCCTCGTGTGAATCCGTCATGTTGTCACTAATCAAAGTCAAAACTGACAGACTATCCAAAACTGTCCCATAATTTCAACTCACATTAAATAAAGTCAAGCTTCTCTTTAAGCTATATGTTTATACATTTGAGATGTATCTAATTGATTTCAGGAAGTGACTTTGATTATCACATAAAACAATCGATGACAAAATTCCATATACTGAATGCCTATTTTTCTTTAGGAGTCTGTTTTGGGAAAGCATTCCCCAGGGCTGCTTCTCTGTTTCTGCCATCAAAGCTGGGAAGTGGGCGAGGAGTCAGAGGAAGGCAGTAGAAGTCTTTCTCCTTAGCTGGTGTGGTCTGGCTGTCCTCTCTCATGCTTGCTGATGCCTGCCTGTAAGTGTGGCCTCTCTCTCTCCCCCTGCAGCATTCCTTGTGTCTCTGCTCTTGAGATTCATTCCCTGAGCTGTGTCCAGGCAGCCCACTCCTCAGCCTTAGTGCCTAGCCCCAGCACAAGGCTTCTCGGTGGCCCAGCGAAGGCAGCACAGTGCCCACCTGGAAGACTCCTGTGGATTTGAGTTCATTTGCTACCTCTGTATACTCCTTCTTCTGGTGCCCCTTTCTTCCTCTATCTGCTTTCAGAATTTGGGCAGCAAATGAGCATTGTCCATGGATGGCCTTAAATTCCAGTACATCGTAAGCTAACTCTCGCAAGAATGTTCCCTGGCCCAAAGTTCATTCACTCAGCACAACGACGCACAGAGAGAGAGAGAGAGAGAGAGA
>LOEQ01005136.1:20095-32437 GCA_001685075.1 Bramus lutescens
AGGCAGTGCTTAAATGACTACAATTTGTGTGTTGTTATTTCAGGGTGTAAGCTAACTGTGCGGGAGCTGGGTGGGATGAAAAACAGGCCCTCTCCCTCATCGCTACAAAAGAATATCCAAGGAAATTTCTTGATTTGCACAATGATTTGAAAATAATCTATGGATGTTGGAGACTATCTCTTTAAGCAATCAATGAAGGGGCTGGGTATGGTGACTCACACCTGGGAGGCCAGGCAGGAGGATTGCCACAAGTTAACTGCCAGCCTGGGCTCTAGAGTGAATTCCAGGCCAGCCTGAGCTAGTATGAGCTAGTGTCTCAAAAATCAACAATGGAAAATTCATTAAAGGGACTGCCAAAGAGCCTGTGGTCTCGGTTTAGGCCTCGAGGGGATGGAAGGATGACAAGACTTCATGAAGGGGAGGCTACTCAAGGGATACATTTTACTTGTTCACTAAGGAAAAGTATGAGGAATCCTTGGTGGATGATGTTCTGCAGGACATTATGACCATCCAAATGCATATGTCACTTTCACGTGAGAAGCCTGTTACCAGGAGCAAATGTTTCATGAGTCTGCCTTGTCTGCAAAACACGAATCCAGTGTAACTGTGCTGGAAAAGAGGGGGGAGAGGTGGGAGGTATGGAGCTAGAAGCCATTGTGACCAATCCCCAAACTGATACTTGATGGATTTTCTAAGCTCTTTCTCCCCAGAGCCACACAGATGGTGTGGTAGTATAAGAAAATTCCATGGTTGTGGAGACTGCATGTATTCAATCCTATTTTGACAGGGTTTAGCCCACATTACATGCTGAGAGAAGATGGAGAATGTATCTCCATGCTGGGAGGTCCCCACCTATGCAAAGTCCTTATGTGCTTTAGATATGTTTGTCCAAGGACCTGGGTGCCTCCCAAAATAAATGCATTCTGCACCAAGACATCTAACTCCCTGTAATGAAGAGGGCCAAAGGGTAATGGAGTTCCATAATAGTTATGACTGACACAGACCAGTGACCCACTGTGTAATGGTCCTTTGGATTTCCCCAAAAGTTGACATTGTTCCAGTTGAGTTTTCAACTGGAACATCCTTCTCACAGAAGCTTAAAGTCAAGATCCCTATGGAAGTGAGCCTCAAAGCTACAAGTTCTACCTCACCTGTCACCTCTAGAATAGTCCAATGTACAGCATGTCCCCAAAGGCTCATAGTCATAGTGGCCCCAGCCCATCAGGGGTAGGGATGCCCAGAAGGCAGATGATAGCCACACAAACAGCACCAGGGGGATGGAGGTGTTCCATTCCAACTGTCTACCTGCATGAGATAGAGGAAAGAAAGATTGGTTGTAAAGAGATAGCTTGACTACGTGAAAAAGAATGTGGCTGCAGAGTCCCCAAATCCCTAGTCCAATACTAATAGCATGGGTATCTTTGAACCTCAGTTTTCTCCACACTGAGCATGAACCTCTCTGCATTTGAGGACTATGATGAGCAAAAGAGATCATGGGGAGTAATGGTCTCCTCATATATCCTAAATCAACCTCAGAGAATAGAGAGGAGGAGGGAGGGAGTGTAAACAAAAGGCGGATTGTCTCCCAAGGCCAAGGTTAAGGAAGAGATCTATGCTGTAGTTTGGGTAGAGGTGGGGTGCTTGCTGGGAGGCAGGTGTCTGCTCTCATAACACTCTACTGAAGCTCAGGGACCTGGATTTGATCTCAGGACTGCTGGCGGAAGCTATTGTACTTAGCGCTTCTTAGGGTGTGATGTGGTCCAGCCTGACTGACCTGCTGTGGTCCTGTTCTCTATCTTTTGCAGCCGCTTTGACTAGCCTGTCTTCAGCACATCTGTCCCAGGTGTCCTCGTCTCTCTGTGGATTATTTATTGAGTGAGCCCTTTTGACCGCAGGGTAGAAGACAGGGCTCCAGATAGGAACCAGTAAAGAAGAGCTGGTCTACAACCTCCCTCACCCCACACCTAGCCTCTCTTGATAACACATCAGATGAACTTTGTTTGAATGTGCACTTCTCTGCTAAAGATAGGTTGTGTCCTCCAATGCAAGTGCTGAGAGTGTAATATCTAGAGTGATGGCTGTTGAAGGTAAGACTTTCGGAGCTCATTCATCATGAATGGGGAGTCCCTGGGTGAGCTTCATGCTCCTTTAGTATGGATCTTTCTAGACTGCAGTGCAGTTCACAGCTCTCATATTCATATAAGGACAGACATGAGAGCAAATGACCTTGTAAAGATGCAGTTTGGTGCATGGCAGTGATGGTGCACACCTTTAATCCTAGCACTCGGGAGACAGAGACAGGCAGATCTCTGTGAGTTCAAGGCCAGCCTGGTCTACAAGAGCTAGCTCCAGGACAGCTGGACTGTTACACAGAGAAACCCTGCCTCAAAACAAACAAGCAAACAAACAGACAAAAAGATGTAGTTTGGTGAACATCTATAAAGGGGAACTACACCAAGCAAGACCAGACATGCTGGCACGCTGATCTCAGGCTTGAGAGAAATAGAGTTTTATTGTTTAAGCCATCTACTCTTTGATGTTTTGTTACAGTATCCCAGGCCAACTAAGGAACCCTTTACTCCATCAGAGAGCATGGTAATTAACATCCGGCTTTGCCCACGTGGAGCAGAAGCCTTTTTGTACAAAAAACATTTCCATGATAGGGTGTTCACTGTCACCCAGTAATGGAGCAGATGAGCTTGGCCTCCCTCCTCACTAGTCCCTGTCTTCAGGCTGGTCTGTTGCACTCCCCAAAGCAGGAAGGAATTTGATGCAAAGGCATGGTGGGGTTGGCGATTAATTGAAGAGATGTTTGTGACTCCCAGACAAGACTCTCTCTCTCTCTCTCTTCCTCTCTCTCTCTTCCTCCTCTCCCCTCCCTCCATGTATGTGTGTATGCATGTCTACATGTGTGCTTGTATACATATGTGTGCGCATTGTGCATATCTGTGCACCTGCATGTGAGTGTGTGTGTGCATGTGTGTATGTTTGTGTGTATGTTGTGATGCTCCTGAGGATATTTGAAAAAGGCAGTATGGAAGCCATAAAGAGGGATCCCCAAGGCCATGTTAACAGAGGAGGCTAGCCTATCATCACTCAGAATAAAAACAAGGCAGTTTTTCACCAAAAGAGAGGCTCCTGATGCCTGAAGGTTAGGCTTTTGGGGGTCATGGACCCTAAAGGAGCCTTCATGTTGATAAAATCCACCATGCAAGACTTGGACTCAGTTGAGAAAGGAATTAACAACTTCTGGAAACATCTGTCCATACTCAATCCCAGCTCTATTGACTGAGCTAGTGTCATGGGGCTGGTTGCCTACCTTCTTCTCTATGCCTTCTCTGTGCCTCAGGCTGCACACTGGAGGTTTTCTGTCTAGGTCAGCTGAAGTACAGTTCCTCAAAGTATGCTCATGTGCCTCTCTCTGCTAGTGGTAATGTTGTGTGTTTTAACATGTACTGAAATTTAAGTACACTACACCTGTGATTTCACAGCTATCATTTAGAACAGGACATTAAGAAGAATAAAAATTAGTTTTTGGTTGTTGTTTTGGAGATAAGACCTTTTGTAACTCAGGCTGGCCTTGAACTCACTAAGTAACTGAAAACAGCCTTGAACTCCTGGTTGTTCTGGCTTTGTCAACCTCCAGACAAAGTGCTGGCATTAAAGTCGTGCACCATCAGGCCAGGTTTTTGTGGTACTGAGGGCTAGATCCAAGGCCTTGTAGATGCGAAGCAAGGGCCCTACCAGTTGAGCTATATAACCAGCTCCTAATTAAGTTCTAAAGAGAACTGGGCAAGAAACAGTGATACACACTCATAATAGCTGGTTTGGGAAATGGAGACGGGAGGACCAGGATTTCAGTCACCCTGCCTTCATATGGAGCCTGAGCTGTCTGAGACTGTCATAAAACAGAACTAATGAGATAAAAGAAAACCCATAAAACTAAAATAAAAGTCTGATGTTTTTTTAAAGTAACTCATTTGCTGGGGAAAACAATAACAAGCAAGGGTTAGGGACATAGCTCATTAACACAGTGCTTGCCTGGCATGCGTGAGCCACTAGGTTTATCCCTAGTACTGCATGAAGCAGGCTTGGAAGAGCATGCCTGTCATCCCAGCATTCATAGGGAGTCTGAAGCCAGCCTGGGGTACATAAAAGCCTGCCTCAAAACAAAATAAAAGACGACAGAGAAGGTGGCACACTAATGACAAAATTTACAGCGAGGCTTGGGAAATCTAGACCTGGGTTCATCTTCATATGGCTCTGCCATGGACCCATGAAATGGTAGGGTGGGAACACACCCAGACCTCACCTTCTGACACATATATATACACACACACACACTTCACTCTCTTTCTGTCCCCCAAATTTACCTGGCTTCCAGGAAGTTTTCTATGCCCATGATCTCATTTGATTTTCAAAATGAATCTCTAAAGATTGTTTTTTTAAATAATGTTGCAGAGAAAAAAACCTGAGATTCAAAGCCTTGAACCAAGACTGTAGCAAGAGCAGACACAGCCTTTCTAACGAGCATCTCAAAGCAGGCCTTTCCCTCTTTCTCCTCTTCTGTAATGAATGTAATATGTTACGTGCATGTGCCCTCCCTCCCAACCACACTCTCCTGTTTGGAAAACACTGAGCTGAATTGAGTACTGACCACCCTGCCCTCTCTTTTATCCTCACACGCTCAGTGTCCCCACAGTCAACAGGTCCAGAGACATACGGGTGCAGTAGTGGTGGTAGCGACCCCAGGCGATGGCTGCACTGCCACAGATGCTTGCCAGTGCCATTGCAAAACCCTGGAAACCATGAGCCTGGCAGCCCTCTGAACCATATGGCCAGCGCCTGTGGGAAACAATGGGCATAGTGAATCTTCCCTCCATCCTTCCCCACACCCACACTTGCCCAGAGGAAGCTGGAAGTTTCCTGGATGCTATCCCTGCTCCCGCAAGGAGGACCTTATTAATAATGTCTTCCCATGGTGGACCCTAGGGTTTAGGTCAGTGGGCTAATGAACCACCAATGGGCCAAAATGTCCTTTGGGATGATCATCTGTCTCCATTACAGGTAGGTAAACTGAGGCCAAGAGAAACAAAATTTCTTATCCAGGGTACCACAACAGAGGAAGGCAAACCTAGAGGGCAACCCCCCAAATCTTGGATTCTCATTCCCGTGGTGAAGCTGAGAAAGAAGCGCTGGTTCACTGTGAGAGGAGGAATTTTTACTGATGTAGACACCAAAGACACCTTTGCAGACTGCATGACAAGACCCTGGTGTGCACATGAGGTACTAGACACTGGTCTAAATCCTGTTTGCTTTAACAAACACCTATTTAGGGCGTACCAAAGAGTATTAGTTCAAGCTGTTTGTAAATAATTAAACCAGTGCATCCAACAAAACATATGAATTAGGTTGTGATATGTAATTGTTAGATGTATCCCAGAACTGGAAATGACAAAGCAAGGACTCAAGGCTCAACCACTTCAACGCAGGGCTCAGGTTCTGAATCCCTCCAGTCCACCATCTCTTTGGTCAGGTCTGAGCAGCTGCTGCAATCACAGACACTGGCTAAATCTTCATCGATAACCAGGAATTTGAGTTTAACTTAATTCCACCTACTTAACCTCTGACCTTATGACAGTTTTCTATAGGTAGAAAAAAAAGGCTCTGGTTTGTTTGTTTATGACCCCGAGGCCCCAGAGATTATGGAAGGGGAAGGGACTGGTACCGGAGGAGGCTGGATACAGCTGCGACAAGGGCATTCAGGCTGATCCCACTGTCTGCCAGGGCCAGGCTCAGTACCAGCAGGTTGCTGGGAGTCTGCAGATCTGGAGTCTTGCAGAAAGAGAAGATGATCAGGCCATTGAGGCTGAGGCCAGAGAGTGCTGAAAGGAAGGGTGGTATCGAGGCTAGCACCAAGGTGAGGCCCATGTGGGCATCAGAAACAGGGTCTGGGGTTGGTGGAGTTTCAGGAACCTCCCAGATTCCACCTCAGCATCCTCTCACACATCTTTTCAATTGCTACTCTGGTGGGATGACCCTCAGGCAGTAAAGTCTGTGATTCTCCCTGATCGCTACCAACTGAGCATCTGACAAGAAGATGCACAAGAGGACTGCACAGCCCAATGTGGCTCGTGCTGTGACAGTCCCTGAAGAGCACGTGGCATGGACGCTGTCATTCAGTCTTCTCTCCGTGGCTCAGAGATGCTCGATAGCACACATGCACTGAGTTCAGTCAAAAAGTCTCCAGTCTTTCAGATTTCAAAATGCCTCTTTCAAGGGCTGTGGGGCCATGCTATGGAGGGACCTGGAGGGGAGGATCAACTTAGAGCCTAGAGTGACCCAGGACACCAGGCAACAAGGTGAAGCTGCAGGAGGGGTTCTTAGAAGCAGAGACCCGACTTTCAAATTCTGCTTGGTCATTCCCTTGCTGTTCCTTGAACATTCTTAACTTTAACTTCTTGTTTTAAAAGAGCAAGAGCTGAACCTGGTGGGCACAATACTGAAGAAGCTAAGGCAGGAGAATTGCAAATCCAAGGTCAGCCTACATAGCTCTACCTCAAAGCTAAAAAGCCAAAACAGGACTAGGCATCTCCCTAGCGGTAGAGAACTTATCTGACTTGTGAAAAGCCCTGGGTTACAGCCTCAGTAACATCCCACCCTTACTAGGAAGGGGGGGTGGGAAATGATGGAAAAGGAAAGCTTTT
Source organism: Bramus lutescens (assembly GCA_001685075.1). Classification (NCBI taxonomy): domain Eukaryota; kingdom Metazoa; phylum Chordata; class Mammalia; order Rodentia; family Cricetidae; genus Bramus; species Bramus lutescens. Next base: position 26,803 of record LOEQ01005136.1, read on the forward strand.
TCCTTTAAAATTTTGGAGGTCAGTGCATGGAAAAGAATCCTAGAAAGAGAAGCAAATGTAAAGACATGAAGTAAATCTCCTAGCATATTAGAGGACCCAAAAAGCAGGCTAAGTTGAAAGGTTCCCAGAAAATGGGGCCCACTCCATGATGTCCAGGATCTGCAGGGTCTGATGGTCACTCCCTCCCCCACTGTCAGTCCTTGCCATGTGAAAGAATGCACGGTTACTCTTCTAGGTTCAGTTTGAATGGAGACTGTACCCCCACCAGCCTGGCTTTGGGGAGAAACCCCATTTCTGTACTCACTGAGCATCTTAGAGATTCTAGCTTGAGGTAGGCATCTCTTGGACCTAAGTAGCTGTTGCTGGAGAAAAAACTTTGGTTGTCGATATAGACCTGGTGGGGGTAGTGGCAGACTAAGGCAGAGGTGGCCGGGGGCTAGTGAACTTAAATTCCCTGTATATTTATTTAAACCATGATTTTATACTAACGATTCAACTTTGCCTCTGCAGACACACATTTATGACTAGGCAATGCCCTGATAATGTCCCTCAGTGGGCAGTCAGCTGAACTGTTTATCTCTGGAGACTTCTGAGGACATGCTCTTATAGGACAGTCTCAGCAAAATTTCTGGGGAAATGGATTAAATGTTCTCTTGGCTTGAGGGACATGAAAAGCACAGGCCTGGTCCAGTTACCTCCTGAGCAGCTATCTCCTGTCCAAGGGCCTCTGTCTTTGGCCCTTGCCTGACTTCTTTATCCTGGCTTCTACACAGCATGCTACATCCTAAGGGGGATGAGAATGACCCCTGGATCCAGAGGAGAGGGAGCCAGGATGGCGTTCCCCCTCCATGGCTGTAGCCTGGGTTCTGGTAACCACTGGGTCCTCGCCCCACCCAAGGTCTTGCTTAGCTCACCTTCTATCAACAGCACTGTCCCCACAGCCAGCACCTCGAGTTCCCCAAAGCCAGCAGGCAGGGCCCTGTTTGCTGCCATCCTTGGACACCCTCCTCATTGGTCACCCAGCTCTTTCCTGGCTCTCTGAAGCCAGGATCCTCCTTTATAAAAGGCTACCCCACCCACTGGCACATGGTGCTTACTATGGTCGACTTTGAACTCCTTCTATTTTCCTCTAAGTCTTCCTTTTGGCTCACACAGAAAGAATCCATTCAGCAAAAGGACAGTGGCGCCTGTGTGAAGCTGGAATGAGCCCTGCCTTGTGCATTTCAGCCCCTTGGGCAGGATTAAGGTCTAGGATCTAAATGGTGTGTGACCAAAAGCCGAATTGGGAACGGGTTGCATAACCAAGAGAGGGAAGCGGAAGAAAGGATTTGAGCTGCAGCTGTCCCTGAGAACTGGATAGTGACCAGGTCCTTCTATGTGCACAGTTCCTGACAAGCTAAGTGTCTGGGTGTTCATGTGCATGTGCGTGCGTGCGTGCGTGCGTGCGTGTGTGTGTGTATGTGTCCATCCATTAACAGGATCCTTCCCTTCCATCATGTGGGTGCTACCACTTCTCATTGGTGCCCTCTGATCCCGTCTAGAAGAGCAACTCATTCTGTTCTGGCAGTGCCCAGGTCACAAACTTTCCCTCCTGCCAATACTTACCTAAGTCTGAACTTAATTCTTCTTTGATCCCGAAGTTGCAGCTACATCCTCCAGGGCCTTACCTACTCTTTTCTGATTTCTACCTTGCTGGTTAACACCTGTGCCCACAAGACCCCCAAAGACATCAGGAAAGAAGAGAAGGGACAAAGTTAGGAATAAAGTACAGAGTCAACTAAATGAAGTCTGAGTGAAGGCATTCCAAAGAAGAGGAAAGGGCAGCCTGGGTGTGGCAGCAGGCAGGGACATCTTTGATTTCGGAAGGAGGGTGAGAGGTACTGTATTAACACTAAGAAAATGCTATTGGCTGGATAGAAAGAGAAGGTAGGAAAAGCATCTTTTGTTGGGAGCTGCTCCTGTCTAGACAGGCTTGGCACGGAGCTAGGCACTGTGTGTATGCACTGCGTTCTGTCTTAGTTAGGGTTACTGTTGCTGCAACAAAACACCATGACCAGAGCAACTTGGGCAGGAAAGACTTTGTTGGCTTACACTTCCACAGTACTGTTAATCACTGAAGGAAGTTAGTATAGAAACTCAAGTCAGGAGCCTGGAGGGAGGAGCTGATGCAGAGACCATGGAGGGTGCTGCTTACTGGTTTGCTTCACATGACTTGCTCAGCCTGCTTTGTTATAGAACCCAGGACCACCAGCCCAGGGATGGCCCCCACCCACAAGTGACTGAGTCCTCCCCTGTAATTACTATTAAGAAAATGTCCTACAGGCTTGTATACAGCCAGATTTTGTAAATTCTTAATTGACGGTCTCTCCTCACAGATGACTTCAGCTTTTGTCAAGTTGACATAAAACTATCTAGCAAGTCCCCAGGTGCCTTCCTGGGTCCAACCTCACCAGCCTAGGCTTGACTAGGCCATTAAGCATGCCAGACTATGGAATCTACCAGAAAAGCCAGAGAACCAAGTATTCTGAGACAGAAAGCAAAGCCAGTGAATGGGTGACTTTTCAGGAGATCTCAAATTCCCTCCTCCCAGGCATCTTGGGAAGATTTTGCAGGATGGGGTTGGAGAAGAGAAAACAAATAAAAACCTCTGTGATATCCAGCTCTAGGACCCTTCCAGGTGGGTGACCCTTGAGGAGGGCAGACCCCTTTCCCTTGCAGTGACCCCCCCTCGCTCTAAGCATGGGTGGAAATGCCTCAAAAGGTATCCCACTGATATATGAGACTGAGCTCTATGGGACGCTCAGGAATGGCAGTGTTTGCCCTCGTTCATAAGCAAGGTAGACATCACTAACGTCTTCCAGCAATACAGAGTCTTCCCAGCTCCTCGGTGAGCAAGTGCCTGTAAGTTCCAGAAATTTACAATTTGTGGGAAGGCTCTGGCCCCCAGAGGGTCACAAATAGGCAAGCCTGTGATAGACTGTCACAGGAGACAATTTTCAAAGACCTTTATGAGAGACCACAGTTCTGTTTTTTTATCTCTTGAGCCTTGCACCCCAAGGAGACAGATCTGTTACCCATGGTCTGGTTGAAATGAAGTTCTTTGCAAACAGACAGCCCAATCTGCTAGTCAGCTAGTCATGTGCCTATGGGCAACTGCCCATCTGCTTTATCTTGCTGCGCCCCAGCTTCTTCTGCCTGGGGTTGTGGCTTTAGAGGGATTCTCTCCCTCCCTCAAGACTGGGTGATTCAGGAAGCAATAAGCTGCTGAGTGCCGGGACTGGGGCTCCCTCCCTAATCCCCAGCCTGTGTTTATCCCATGGCCTTGGGTGGGGGTTGGAGAGTGATGAGCAAGTTGGTAGCTGCTGGACTTACTGGACAAGCAGGACGGAGCATTCCCGGGGACAGGTTCCCTGCCTGGGCCCAAGAGGAGCCAGAAGTCATGTGGGTGGCCCTGGGCATGATCTGGCTCCTTGCACTTGGGGGACCTCATCAGGCCTGGAGCTACTGTCCCTCTCAATGCAGCTGCAGCCTGAACATCTTGAGTGATGGCAGCAAGGCCAGGTAGGACACCTCCAGGTGTGGGATGGGCCATCAAGCCTTCACAGATCCACTGGCTGGCTAGGCAGAGTAGGGAGGGGTTGGATGTCTGGCAGCTGTCCACTTACTCACGAGTCATCTGCTCCCACCTGAGGCTATCTGATACATATAGACATGCTGGATCAGGGATCCTTGAGACCCAACATCTTGGGAAATCAGTGTGTGATAGGTCATCTTCAGTACACAGGGGGTTTACTCTGCCCACAAGGTGTGGGACATGCAGGGGCCAGGGTCTGGAAGTTTTTCCTGAGCCTTTCTTTGTGTTTCTGGTGGAGAGTGAAGCCCTCTTTTAGAAGTCTAGAGGTTTCTTTCCTCTCTCATTCTTTCCCTTCATCTGCTTCCTTCCTTCTTTCCTTCCTCTGCATCTCCCAGCCTTCTTTCTAGGCATCTCCCATTCTCACATGTGACCTCCACAAGACACCCAGTCACATTCAGGTGACTTTGCCTCCTACCCCATGGTAGGACAAATGCCTCCCCATGTGTTTCCTCCCACTTGATTATCTACAAGGCCAGAAATGCCCATTTCATAGCAGGAAGTCCCTCCTTCCTCAGCCCACTCCTTGATTTTCCTTCGTGCTTTCTTCTCCTCTTCATGGACCTTGGAAGGCAAAGCCACTGTGGCTGGTGGACTCTTGCCCTTCTCATGGAGCTCATTTTCTTGCTCTTGTCAGAGAACTTTAAGTCATCTTTTCTCAACATCCTTGGCCTATTCAGGAGGAACGTTAGTTTCTAATAGGTTCAAGGACTTCAGTCCCTCATGTGGGGCTTTTCCTACCAACTTTTCAACCTTGTGACGTTCATCATTCTGTCTTCTTTGCCTCACGTGAATATGGGAAAATCACCGATCATTTCTGATCATGGAAATGATGTTGTTGGAACTACCCTCTTCTCAATGGTGGCTTGATTGAGGTTGATGGAGGCTGAGAATGGAGAGAAACCTCCAGAAAAGAGAATTTGTCTGTTCTAGAAGAAAGAACGCATTCAATTTTCGATGTGTTTGATGATTTAATTCATGTGGGAAGTAAATTTGCTTTTACTAAGTAAAACAGGCTGATCTGTAATGATGCTCAATCAGCCTGGAAAATGGCTGATGACTAAGGACAGTGTGGTGATGGTGCTTTTGTCACCCTGGTCACAAAAGCGACACCATCCGCAGAGGGCAAATGCCTCAAAGTCACATGCCATTGGTGATGGAGCCAGTACCAGAATCCATGGATCTAATTTGGTTGGTTGTTTTTGGGTATTCGAGACAGTTTTTCTGTAGCTTTGGAGCCTGTCTTGGAACTAGCTCTTGTAGACCAGGCTGGCCTCAAACTCACAAAGAACCACGGATCTAATTTTTAGACTCTGGGAATTCTGCCATGCATGGACATTCAGCTATCTGCACATTGTCCTGCGAGGGCAGTGAGGCCATGGAAGGCCGCAGAGAAGCCCCAGTCTTTAGTGGCCACAGGCACGGACGGCAGACTGAGATAAAGCCCCTTCTGTATGTCAGATGCCTTCCTCAGACCTAGTTCTAACCTTGTAGAGCAGCATCCCAGCTCCCTTCCTGCTTCACTTTCAGATCCTGAACACAGTATGTGTGCCCCTGGGAATTACAGTTGCAACTATACCTCATGGGAGGTGACTTGGTCTGGGCACCTAAATAGAGGTTTCTCTTTCTCTTAGTGCCCAGTTTTTTAGGATGACTCATGTTAGGCTCTTTTGACCCTTCATGCCCTCCCTTGACCATACCCCTCCCCGGGGTCACATTAAGGGACAATTTCCCTATGAAGTCCCTTCCTTTACCTGTATCCAAGCCATCTTCCTTGTTAACACCCTATCAATACAGATAGGCACTGCATGTCTATGTACTACGTATTAGGGTCTTTCTATGTATGCATTCGGGTCTCTATTCTTTGGCTAGATTATGAACAACAGCAATGGGCAGGCACTGTGACTTTGATTCCATATTCTGGGGTGCTCTCTCCAGAGCCTACCAGACACTGCGGTTGCTGTCTGTGTCAACAAGCAGATCTGGGACCTCAGAAGGGAAGAA
>LOEQ01005136.1:48605-63651 GCA_001685075.1 Bramus lutescens
AGAGAATGGGCTTCATATGATTGCTGTCTCTGAACAACCATGGATAAAGTAATCAGCTGCTCCAACCTTAACACCTTATATCAAATTAAATGCATATTCTTTAGCTTCCATAAAGATAATCTCAGACACAAGGTACATGCTTAATCACTAGTAACCATCATTTTAACAGGAGGCCTGACATTGCTAGAACCTCCCAGCATCTGTCAAAGAAATGCACAGTTGTTTTGTTCTTCTTTTTACCCAGTGTCGGCCTCATCCATTGCCGAAGATACCATTCTTTCCCAGCTTGTCATTCCAGCGGCCCACCTGATAGATAGTGGTAACTATACTTGTATGGCCTCCAACTTCATTGGCAGAAGCTCCCTTGTCATATCAGTCCACATCCAGCCGGTCCAGGCCATACCTACCTTGCATTCTCTTTCCATCTCCTCAGAGGGCAGTGTTTATGTTGACCTACGGGTGGCCAAGCAGACAGCGCATGGCATCTTGCTGGAGTGGCTCACAGTGCCCAGCCTCCCGGAGGAGCAGTGGTTTACTCTCTACATTGCATCTGATGAAGCTCCCAGGAAGAAAGTGGTCCACATAGGCCCTGGGATCAACACCTACGCTGTGGATGACCTTCTCCCTGCTACCGAATATAAAGCATGCCTCAGCCTGAGGAGTCAGCCTCCAGGCCAGGGCCAGTGTGTGGTCTTTGTGACAGGCAAAGACAGTGGTGGGCTGGAGGGTCGTGAGCGCCTCTTGCATGTCACTGTGGTCTTGTGTGTTGTGCTTCTGGCAGTGCCTGTGGGTGTTTATATGTGGGCAGCCCAGGGGCCCTACAACTGCTGTGAATGCTGTTTAGGCTGCTGCTCTCTGCACAAGAAAGCCTTCAGGGGTCCGCAAGCCATACCGCAGTGCAAGGATAGCTCTTTCAAAGATCTTCCAGCTGTCTGTGAGGATGGAGATTGTCACAGAGTCATGGAGGGGAATGAGGAGCTAGAAAAGGGGGGTAACAGCTAACAACCCACCATGGAATAAGCTCCACATAGCAAGTTTTCTGGTCAGAGTATGTTTGGTCCAACAGCCTACAAATAATGACCCAGAGACTTATATTATTAATTATGAAAACTTGGCCTTAGCTCAGGCTTGTTTTTAACTAGCTCTTACAATTTAAATTAACCCATTTCTGTTCATTTGTGTTCTGTCACATCCTGTCTTTTCCATGTCTCCTCTCTGTGTCTGGCTGGTGACTCTGCCTTTCTTCTTCCTTGTAGAGGCTGCTCTGTCTCCAGAAGTCCCACCAATTTCTTCCTGTCTAGCTATTGACCATTTGGGCTTTTTATTATTATATCAATTACAGCAATACATCTTCACACAGTGTACAAATATCCCACAACATCTCCAGCCCCTAAAACAAACCTTCTATGACAGAACAGCTTGACTCCACCCATTTGTCGAACAAGTATTTATTTGGCATCCACTGTATTCTAACCAAGGAACTTGATGGTCATAGTTCAAACATAAGAAAAGGAACACAGTATTTATCTTCATAGAGCTAAAGCCTATAGAGCTCTGTTTCATTAAACTGATCACTTAATTATGCTTGACAGTGGCTAGAAATTAATAAATGCTATTTGTATGCACACAGCCCTACAGCATTTGCACAGGACATCTCATATGCATTATCCTGAAAAGGATGGCAGAATACACTTTACTTTAGCTAAAGAAATTTGACCTTGAAAACGTCAATGATTTGTCCATCACCTATCTAGCAGGTGTCAAGGCTTTGGTCTACAGAGAATGTATTCTGTTGTTCTACAAATGAGTCAGAGACTGACCTTACTACAACCACCATACTCATCAAGATGTACTGAGAACCAATGGCAGTTCAAATAACATTTTAAAAATCAATGGCAATACTGATGTTGAAATTAATCAATTAGGTTCTTATTTTTTCTCCTAAGAAGAAATAAACCTTTTAAAATGGAAATTCTGTATTTGTGCTGGATAGTTTTATGTCAAGCTGACACAAGCTAAAGTCATCTGAGAGAAGGGAGACTCAATTAAGAAAATGCCTTTATATGATGCAAGCCTGTAGGGCATTTTCTTAGTTGTTGATTTATGGGGGAGGGCCCAACCTATTGTGGGTGGTGCCATCCCTGGGATGGTGGTCCTGGGTTTTATAAGAAAATAGGTTGAATAAGTCATGTGAAGCAAGCAAGTAAGCAGCACCCTCCATGGTCTCTGCATCAGCTCCTGCCTCTAGGTTCCTTCCTGTTTGAGTTCCTGCCCTGACTTCCTTTGATGACGAACAGTGATGTGGAAGCATAAACCAAATAAACCCTTTCCTCTTCAACTTGCTTTTTAGTTATGGTGTTTCATTGCAGCAATGGAAACTCTAAGACACTATTATACTAAAGTAGAAAAAAGCCACATTGTCACCTCATGCTGGAAACTGAGTCTTTTAGAGCAGCCGACCCCTCCACTCCTTAGTTATTTCTGATCATCTGAAAGGGACCTCTGTGGGTCCATATACCAGGCATAGCCGTGGTCCCCATTTGGGATCTTCTCATTTATCTCAGTCTATTTCCCTATGATAGGAGTCTTGATAACCGTCAGAGAAGAGGAATTGCTTGCCAACTGATGCCAACACCCATGGAAGGTTTTCAAAGTCTAGATTCTCTCAAAGCTCCCATTGCGACAAACATGGAGTCTGTAGTCTCAACTACTCAGAAAGCTGAGACAAGAGGATTATTAGAACCCATGAATCCAAGACTACCTGATCAGCACAGTGAAACTCTCTCATCAACAGCAAAGCACCTTTGTTCATGCAGACAGAACTCTTGAAGGTCTTGAGAAACAAGGACTGTTTTCTCATCCCCACTTTTTACATTTGCCAGCTTGGCTCTGAGGAAGAGCTGTTGCAAGACAAAACCTCTCATCCTCTCTTAGTGATATCTTGTTCTTGGTTGATGTTTGGATGCCAAACTGACAAGATGCCAAGACATCTTGTCAGCTCTTGCTTGGAGTGAGGATGCCAAAAAGCTCCAAGTTACAGATGGATTACAGAGTGCCTACCTGCTTTCTTCCAGTTCTTTTCATCTGTCTTCCTCCGTTCTCTGTGGATCATCCATGTGTAAGGCTCTGTATAAAGGCCCTTTCCTCCAGAACATGCACTCTTGTATGTGGGCCACGGCAAGCCGTCCTCAAATGCACCTTATACATCTAAGAATAGCAATTGAGCTTTATCAGTAGCTACAAAGTAGACACTAGGTGTTTGCATATATTTGCTCTTGTGGCCCTCACAGCAACAAGCCTTTGCACCCCGTACTGATGATAGGAAAAGTGGGACCCAGACAGCCTTGGTCTTTTAAACAAATTCACACGTAGGGAGCAACACCTAAGACTGTCAAACTGCAAAAGCACCTTATTATTTCATTAAATTAGAAAAGTTTGAGTTTAGGGGGCTGGGAAGATGGCTCAGTCAGCAAAGGGCTTGCTATGCACTTTATGAAGACCTGAATTTGAGCCCCAGGATCACATTTTAAAAAATCAGGCCGGCATTAAGGAGTGTGCTTGTAATCCCAGATAAGTACAGATCACTAGAGTTTGCTGGCCAGCTAGTTCAGCAGAATAGACAAGCTTCAGGTAAAAGTGAGAGACCCTGTGTCAATAAATAAGGTGGAGAGTATTTGAGGGAGACATCTGAGAGAGACCTCTGATCTCCTCATGTGCATGGGTAACCTTCACCCAGTGTATCTACATACACACTTAGATGCATGAGTCCATGCCCACAGGGATGGAAAAATGACTTCAGATCACTTAGAATCACCCCTACTGCTTGGGCATGAGGTTAACGCTCCATTTGTAGGCTTTGGAAAGACGATGGCATTCCCAGATGCTTTTCCTGTCTCCTTCCTACTTAACTTAGCGACTTGGAAACCTATCGTCAGGCCAGACTGTAGGTCAGGGCCTATCTCCGTGTGCTACAGTAGGCTGCCCTCAAGCTTGCCCTTTCCTCATGCTGTGGGACTTGCAGGCCTCGCCCCACTGACAGTGTCCCCTTCAGTGCTAACCACATTTTCTGGTTTTGTTTGGCTCTATCCTCTTCTCTCCCAGTAGTCTCCTGTTGCCTACTAGGCCCTTTTCCCCTTCTGTGATCATTTCCAAGACTGTCTCTCCTTGGGTCTCAAGTTCCTGAAGTCTGTCCACAAACCCACCCTCCTCCTAAGGACCGCAGTGCTGAACAGAACTTCCAGTCCAGGTCCCTTCACTACCTCATCCCCAGAGATGAACTGCTTTCCTGGCATCATACCGACACCAGGCTTTGCCAATCCTGCTCCCACTGGACTGCTTTTGGGATCATTACCCTGTGCTTCCAACCTATTTCTTCCTCCAAGCAATGCTGATTGGACCCTTCTAGATTGAGCAATGCAGAATTTACATCCAGGGCAAGACAAGGTCTTGTAATTAAGATGTAGGCAGACAATTTACACAAAAGGTCGCAATGTCTCTAAATGTGAGAAAGGAGGTCATGAATGGCATCATCACTGAATGAGCTGTGAGTCAGGGATATTGGTTCCCAGAGGTCAGTAAGCATCAAAACAAGAGGACCAGGAGGTCAGTTTATCCTTTGAATGATAGGTTTTATTTAGCATTTACAAGAGTTTGACTGCATGCATATCATAGGATGTTGAACTCCCTGTGATGCAAACATGGTCCAGGCCAGCACTTTACTGAACCATGGGTTAGACCGTGCCTTTCAGGTGGACTTGGGTTAGACAGCGCCTTCCAGATGGGACTTGGGTTAGATAGTGCCTTCTGGGTGGGACTCGGTGTCCAGATGGATGGCCAGTGTTCATCCCTCAATACTGTGTGAGCTAGTGACTGCAGACCTCCAGATGAGGACTCTGCATGCTGACACATCTGTGTAACACCTCAAAACACAGACTGGGGCATCAAGCGAAGCACATGTTCATACAATCTGATCACATCAGAAAGCACAGAATCCTGGAGGTCTTTGAAGAATGTACATATCTAGATTTCCTTAAAGAGTTTTCTCAAAGGAAAACAGAACTTCTATGTATTAACCATGGCAGAGTGCAAGGTTTCTCTCCTGCAAGATTATCACATGCTAACAAGGTGTGCCCCAGCTAGAGAAAAATGGTGTGGACGTGGAGCTCGCGGACTAGATTCCTGCTACTGATCCACCGTGTACATGGAGCCAATCACTCTGGGAGACTTGTTTCTCAGAGTTGGGCTGAATATTACCACCTGACTGGTTCTTTGTGAGTGACATGGGGTGAGGGGTGTTGCCATGGATGGGAGGAAAGTTGTGTGAGTCCAAGGAAAGTCATTATCCAGCTATTACTGTCTAGGGCAGTGGCTGTCCCTAGTATAGCATAGTCCCTCCTGGGGATACTAGGTGGCGTCATTGAAGGTGCTAATACTTTCTGGATGAAGTGTGGCCAGAGAGATGGCCTAGGACAAATACTTTGCAATTCTGCTGCTCTGTACTTGGTTAAAGCCTTCAGGTCACTGGCTTTTTTTTTTTTTAGGGTTTGCTTGCTTTATTTTTCAGACAAGGAAGAAGACAACTAGAGTTTAAACAATATCTCTAAGGTCATGTCATTTGAGAAGATCTGAGTCAAAACTGGGCTCAGTCCTGTCCTGATAATCCACCTACCACCTTGCCCTGTCTCTTCAAGCTAGGCTGGAGACATCTGCGCCCACTCTTGGGAGAGATCACCTTACACCTACATGTCTGGAGCACAGTCTTTTCCAGATGCCAGTTCTATTGTCCACTGGCTTTGGGCATAGAATCTTAAAGTTAACACGAGTTTTTAGAGCTTTGGGGCCCTTTCCTATAGCCCACAAAGCTCACTGATTTTCAGCTTTAGCTGAGAACAAACTTCCATCAACCTGCTATTAGCTGAAGCTTCAGGATCTAGATTCTTGCCAGTCTTGCCACCCGTGGTCTGGGCCCTACTTCTTAACTAAGGATGGCAAGGTCCCCGTAGATCTTCAATGACTGGGGTCTAGGCTTGGTGAGTAGAAACACACAGACTTGATTCCTTGTGGATTTATATTCTCTGAAGAATAGGGAGCATTGTAGCTGTGCCAAGGACTTGGGTAGTGGGCTTGTATTTGCCAACTGTGACCCGGCTGAGCAATCTTTTGCCCAAAGCCCTTTGCAGAGCCCCGTAAACAGGGTGGAAACATTGTATAAAATAGAGGTGACCTTGAGAGTCAGTACAGGAGGACAGGAAAAAAAGAATCAGGGGACATTCTAGAAGTAAGACTTGTCAAGACTCTTCTTCTCAAACTTTTGCTTGAGCTCGGAGACCAGGGAGGATTGAACAGGGCCTCCTAAGTGCTTGTGGTTGGGTAACTGTTGGGGCGGCTGTGGGGCAAGGGATCCANGACAGTAGGCACCATCCATTGGGCCACTGTACTGGATACCATTTTGGGGGGTGGTGGGAGAGCTGGAGCTCTGGGGGGCACTGTGGTTTCTGCCCTGCTGGTATCGCAGTTCTCATTGGGAGGCTCCTCTTTGAGTATGAATTTGGTAGCAGCCTTGGCCCTCCTGAATTTGAGCCACTCAATGCGAACTGTGTGGGGTGCAGGGCTGGGCCTTCTACGGAGCACACGCCTCACAGGCAGGACCTTGTTGGACTTCTTGTTACGCCAGAAGGTGGCGGTGGAGATGAGGACGGTTATGGCCACAACAATAGTCATGACACCAGCCAACACACCTACAGCCTTCATGGGATTGTCCTTGGTCTGTATGAGGAAGGCAGCCATGGAACCTCGGGAGAGCGTCTGAAAGAGAAAGTCGTGCCCTATGTTAACTACTTACTCCTCTTCCCTGGAGGACAGCGGCTGTGTGAGATTCTCTGAGCCTGACAGGTTTAAACATCCCGCCCCAAGGCAACCCTCAGGCAAAATCAAGTGAGAGAGACCATAGTACCCTCCCACAGGCCTCAACCTCCTGCTTCACTGGAGTCTTCCCTTGGACTAACAAAATAGTGCTTATCTTTGGTCACAGGGAGAACCATAAACCAAAACGAACCAGGAACTTTGTATTTGATGGATTCCTGCCAGACACTCCACATAATGCTTTTGCTTCTACCTTCTAACACAGAAAACGTAATGGAGGCTTAGATAGCCTAGAGTTACATCACTAATTAATACTGAAGCTAGAATTTCTAGTTGATTCCCAAGCCTCTGGGTTTGATTTCACAGAAAGTCCTTTGCATCTTCGGCACGAGTTGCTCTTGGCCCCCTTTTCCCGACCACAGCATTGTGCTCACCTCTGTGTCTGTAATGTCGATCTTGAGTAAGGCTGTTGTGCTGAAAGACGGGGAGCCTCGGTCCTTGGCCTGCACCTGTAGGGACCACGAGTAGTCCCCACTGGGTGTGATGTTGTGGAGAGCCTCCAAGGAGCGGATGGAGTTCTTGAGCCAAATCTCTCCCGTGTGAGCATCAATGTCAAACACATTGGCTGGCTCTGCACTGGTGATGGAGTAGTCCACCAAGTTGTTTGGTTCCTCTGCATCCTTGTCCGTAGCCTGGGAAGAGAGGGCAGGAGGATCACTTGGGGAAGATATCTGTGTACATTGGCTAAAACAGTATATAAGCATTGGGGGGNNGGGGCTTTTTGAGTTGATGGGAAAGAATTCTGACCCTATTTGGAGTAGAACAGAGTGGAGAAGGAGAATTTATGCGCTACTCTGAGCCATGGTCTATGTTAGGTCTATGTAGGTGTTATGTAACTCCATTCTCAGAATATGTCTATGGAGTACTTGTTGGTGCCGCCTTACTATACATGCAAAGAAGAAAGCTTGGATGCCAAGTGACTGGTCCACGATGAGGTGGAAGAGAGATGTCTGGTATTCAGAGCGTGTCTGTTGGGATTCAGAATGCACGTCTTTTCTGCATTACGAAGACAGTGTACTGTGGGAAAAGCCTGCTTTGAAGGCACGCAGGTCAGTGACATAAATTCAGGCAAGCACAGCACTCAAGCCCTCTGAGCCTCAGGTGTTTCATTGGTGATGTTTTCCTTCCTAGGGACGTTTTCTACTCGGGGTGGAAAAGAAGCTATGTATAGTGCCATGCAGCCCCGTGCCCTTAGCAGGACACATTTAATCTAACTTCAACGCTTATGGTGCAGTCAGGGTGCTCAGCTGCCTCCGAAACCCACCTCAATTTTCACTGGGGTTCCCAGCACCATTGTCTTCTCCTGGATGCTCTGCAAAAACTGAGGGTAGTGGTCGTTGACATCCAGCAGAGTGACAAACACCTCTGCCAGGCTGTACCTCCCATCCATGTCTTCAGCCTTCACATAAAAGTTGTACCTCGACGTGCCCTCGGCATCCAGGCTGGCCCAGGGCTGAGTGTAGATAAGCCCCGTTGATGGATGAATCAAGAATCTACCAGGCACAGAAAACAGAAGCACAGGTGCTCATGTACACGTGTACATGCCTGCTCATGCCTACACACACACACACACACATACACACACACACACACACACACTTGCAGCAATAAGATGCATCCAAAAGTCAGTCCTCAGTGAGACATTGGGCTCACTCCCCAAGCATCCCACCAGCTCCTGCCCCTTATGACCTTATGATCTGACTCTAGGACTCAGATCCAGCTGTTGACAGGCAGCCCAACTGCCTCCTGTCCTCCTTACCACAGCCAGTCACCCCACCTTCACCCTGTCCTGTCCCTGCTCACCTGCCTTCTGAGGTCACTACCTATGCTCCAGGCTATGACCGCAGCCTTCTTCTTTTCTAGTCTAGTGGTCCCTTATCTCTCTCTACCTCAGGCTCTCCACGGCTTCCTTCCATTCCTCGCCCCTCTCTACCCTGTACCCTGGGATACTCACATTCCTAACCTGGCTCTTATCCTTTTACTGGTCCCTCCTGCTTAAGAAGAGGCTCGCTTCACCCAGAGCCTTGTAAACAGCTTTGTCTGGTATTCTGGATCTACTTACAGGTCTGACCCGGTCCCATAGATGGAGTACTGAACTTTGCCCCATGGTCCTGTATCTGGATCCACAGCCTGAAAAAAAATAAAGCTCCGAATGGCACCAACACCATGGTGAGACAGGCAGTAAGTAGTTCCTGTAGCTGAAGGCAGCTTGCAATGGAAAGCTGGCAGAGTCTGGGGTGTGTCCAGCTGGGGAGGAAGAAGCCTAGAGGTTGCCCCGTGCCCTGGTTTTCTTCAGGGAGGTGTCAAATGTGAACAAATCAAAAAGGTTTATGTCTGGAAGATACTTCTTTCTTTCATAAACAAGGGGAAGATGGGAATGGGCTTCAGGCCCTGTGCTTGGGGGTTTGCACATGTATCGCCATTATCATTAGCAGGAAATGGCCTGGCGCTTGCTTCTACACCACATGGCAAAGGTAAGGAGATACTTCTTTATGAGCAGGCTGTAAGAGTCTGTGCCATCTGCCATATCACAAGACCCTTTCCTCATCTGGCCCTGACTACATAACAGTGAGGGAAGACACAGATTATCAATAGGTGAAGAATCAGAGACATACAGAGGGCAAGGACCTTGTTCAAGGTCACAGCTAACAGTTGGGCAGGCGATGGTGGTGCACATCTTTAATCCCAGCACTCAGGAGGCAGAGACAGGTAGATCTCTCTGAGTTTGAGACCAGCCTAGACTACAGGGCTAGTTTCAGGACAGTCAAGGCTCCACAAAGAAACCCTGTCTTGAAAAACGAAACAAACAAACAAGCAGATCACAGATAATCACTACTTATGAACCAGTCCCCAACCTACTGTGACAGCCACCACGTTGGAGCCCCCTGGGGCATTCTCTGGGATCCTGGCAATGTAGTAGTGAGAGGTGAACTTGGGGACATTATCATTGGTGTCCAGAAGCTGGATCACAATGTCTGCTGTGGAACTGAACTTCTCTGGGGTATTCACTTCAATGGCCAGGAGCTGGAGAAAGATCAAGAAACACACTTGTAAGGGAGGGCAGTTATCCCACTGAGGGCCCACTACCATCCATCCCTCAGAACTGGTCATGTGCTCATCTCTCCATCTTTCCTGCTGTTGTGCTGTGCTTTTTTTTTTTGGAGTCAGGGTCTTACTACAAACTCCAGTGGTAACTGTCAGTCTTTCTTCCTCAGCCTCCCAAGTGCTAAGAGCATGGGCGTGTACCACCACACCCAATGTGTACC
Source organism: Bramus lutescens (assembly GCA_001685075.1). Taxonomy (NCBI): domain Eukaryota; kingdom Metazoa; phylum Chordata; class Mammalia; order Rodentia; family Cricetidae; genus Bramus; species Bramus lutescens. Next base: position 58,793 of record LOEQ01005136.1, read on the forward strand.
CCATTCTTACTCTGGCTCCTGGTGGGCTATCCTTGCTACCATATTCACAGTCCCTCGTCATCTCTCACTTGTGAGTCTGCAATGTTAGTGATCCTATCACTCCCATTGTGCCCAGGTCTGGAATTGCTGTTATTGTTGTCTTCTTCTATGGATCTACATATTCTCTTCTAAGCCAAGTTTCCAGCTGTTCTTATAAGCTGATTTCTCTAGATACAAACCAGTATAATTTTGTCAAGTTTTCTCATCGAAGGAAATTCTAGGTCAGAGTTAATTTGACTTGACTAGCCACAGTGGCACATGCCTATAATCCCAGAACTCAGGAGGCAGAGGCCGGAGGATTGTGTGTTTGAGGTCAGCCTGTGCAGCACAGGGAGTTCCAGGTCAGCTTGGGCGATATGGCAAGGCTTTGTCTTAAAACAAAAACAAAATAAGCACAGCAGCAGCAACAACACACCTAGGGAAGATTTGCAGTTTTAAAGGCAGGAACACCTTTCTAGCCTTGCCTTCCTTAGAAACCACTGGGGAAACAGTTGCATGTTTCTCCTTAGGGTAATTCCTAAGGATGTTGTATTAATTAGTTCTGCAAAAGTGTCTTTTATTCCACTATATTCATATCCTCTCCCCCTCCTCTAACTCCCTAAGAAAACCGTTGGGTGTAGAAAGCTAACTTTGTGTGGTGGTTTTTGCTTTATTTACAAAAATCTTTCAATCATTTTTCTTAGATTTTTTTCTAAGAAAACAATAATACTCCTTTTTGTCCCCTTCTTTCTAGAATCTGTAGCTCTTATTTCCTCTTTATCTGGAATTATGTCATTCCAAACATTGAGTTAAATTATCTTGGTGACAGCAGGCATTTGTGTTTTATTCCTAACCTCAGACAAAGCTTTTAATATCTCACTTTTATCATGATGTTGGCTACACACTGTGAGCATATAGAATTATAAATAATTATAAGTTAAATACTCTTAATGAATGATCTTTTCATTAATATATTACTCACATTTTAATATATGACAAGTGTTGTTTATATGTATTCATAGTGTTACATAATTATAAATGACATCAAAAAATGTCTTTCCTCACTTCTGTTAGGGTTGTTACTGGAACAGATGACAAATGTCAGAGGCACATGAGAATCACACAGTTTCTCTCTCTCCATCTATTAACACGACCAACTATACTGGTAGCGTGCCCTTGACTCCCCAGCCCTTACATTACAGCGGTGGTTTAGAAGTTGGCAGCTCAGTAAGGATGAGGCTATGAGAACTTTGTAGAAGCTGGGGGGGGTACAATCCCCACCCCAACCTACCTCCTATTGTCCACATGCCCACAGGATGGGCAGAAACTCTGGGGAAAAAATAGTAGAACCACCCAGGCCTAGGAGTGACAATGGCCCTCCCACAATGAATCTGGAAGTGGTGTGAGAAAGCCTACTTCCAGCCCTATCTTCCCATCCCTGCCCCCATAATTTATTCCCTGGCAATGCTGAAGCATGCATGGGCAGCCCACATATGGGAGGTCTTGTTGAACTTGTCCATATCAGGTTTCATGGCCTAAGTTGATGAGGATGACTGACCAGGTCTCTTCTTCAAGAGAGCAACCAGATCTCATTACAGATGGTTGTGAGCGTGGTACACCAACGACCCTTAACTACTCAGGACCTTTAGAAGAGCAAGCAGTGCTCTTAACCACTGAGCCATCTCTCCAGTCCCAGAGCTGTGCAATACCGCCACCTACCTTGAAGGTTAACAACTTAGACTTTTCAAAGTCAATGGCGGCTGAGTTCTCTACTATGATGGTGACTTGGGCTTCATTCAGTACTGTCTGTGGCACCACTCGGAAGATACCTCCAGGTCCCACCAGCCGTAGGTTGAATTTGGCATTAGCTCCCTGGGCAACAGAATTTGCAGAGAGGAAATAGAAGATAAATAAGAACAGAAATACATTATATATTTGTGCTAGGTGGGGAGCCCTTACATCCCTTTAGCCCTAAGCAGTGAGTACTCTTTCTCTACAAAGGGGAGTTGATTAAGAATCAAATTTAGTTGGGACTGGAGAGATGGATCAGCCATTAAGAGCACTGGCTGCTCTTTCAGAGGTCCTGAGTTCAATTCCCAGCAACCACATAGTGTCTCACAACCATCTGCCTGGTACTGTGCTGAGCACTGGAGGAGACAAAGACATTTACTGATGTGCAGTTGGAAGGTCAGATGCAGAGGACCTTTTCTTCGCCTGCCTTTTACTTTGTAGCTGATTATTGATGTCTAAGCAAATAGTATGGGATTGACTACCATCCCTCCGCTACCTTTTAACTGCACCATCTTGTGTTATTCATTTTGTGACTTCTCTGGACCCTCTCTCTGAAACTGAGCACTGACACAGTCCCAGTCAATTTTACGGCTATGGCCACGCACCTGATCAGAGTCGTTGACAGTGATCTTGAGTCCACGGAGGATCTCCCCCTGAGGTGGGTGCTCATACATGGACAGTTCAAACTTGTTCTGGGGCCCACTTTCTCCATAGAAGGTTGGGGGGTGGTTGTTGAGGTCCACAATCCTGATGGTGACTGGGACCGTGGCCTGAGCACCTGGGCTTCCTGAAGAGTTGACCTCTGTCACCTAAGATGGTAACAGATGGCTATGGCTGTGTGGCAGGCACACTGTTGCTGGCCCTAATAATTTTTCCTCCTGATGTTCATCCCCTTGTAATTCCTCTCTTTAAGTGTGACCTGACCTGACAACTGACTTTTGACTGGTGGCATGGTTAGGTTATTAGAGATTATAATCCACTTTTCCTGCAGAGCTTTTATTTCCCAAGGCTTTCATGAAGCAGGCAGCAATGCTGGAGAGGCTATGGGATAAGGAGTTAACCATAGGTAACCCATAGACAACAACCAGCAAGCAACTGAGTCATACCAAAACCCAAGTGAGTCATAAAGCCCAGTCAAGTCTCTGATGAGATCCCAGCCCTGACTATCTCTGATTGCAGCTAAGTGAATGACCTTGGAATTCAAGATCCAGTCAAGCCGAACCTGGACTCCCAACTCCTGTATATTGCTTTAGGCCACTAAGTTTGGAGTGATTTCTCATGAAGCATTAGCTAACTAATAATGCAGGCTGTAGAGCCAAGACACCCCACAAAACTTGTAACAAATATCCCTTTTCCAGAGCCTCCTTCCTGCATTGTATAAGAATGTTCTACTTCTTCTTCTTCTTCTTTTTTTTTTTAGACAGGGTTTCTCTATAGCTTTGCAGCCAGTCCTGGAACTAGCTCTTGTAGACCAGGCTGGCCTCGAACTCACAGAGATCCACCTCCCTCTGCCCCCCAGTGCTGGGATTAAAGGCGTGCACCACTACCACCCGGCTAAGAATGTTCTACTTCTAAAAAGGTGCTCTAGATCAGTGATTCTCCACATTCCCAAAGCTAAAACCCTTTCTTACAGCTCCTCATGCTGTGGTGACCCCCCCCAACTCAAAATTATTTTCATTGCTATGTCAGAACTGTAATTTTGCTCCTGTTATGAATTGTAACATAAACATATCTGTTTTCAGATGATCTTTGGGGTCATGACCCACAGGTTGAGAACCGCTGCTCTAAAATGCCCCTCCCAGACCCCATTCCACACCTCTCTGTAGGCCTTCTCCTTCTCAGAAGCCTCTGCCTGTTGTCTCTCTTTCCTATCCCACTCAATTCTCACCCATCCTCATTTGGAGTTTTCACAGAAACTTCCACACTGCAGCTGGCGCTGCCGTCTCAGCGTCAGAGGGCTCAGCTCCCTTGGTTCTGTGAGTCAGTCCTTGGCAAGTTCTCGCTGACTTCGGCAGCCCCTGCTGCTTCCTCCACCTGCTGCCCACAGTCTCCTCACCCTCAGCCTCAGAAGCTCTGCAGTTGTGGGTGTTGCCCACAGCTCCTCTCCTGACGCAGCCATCCTCTCGGGGGAATAGCTCGTTCCCTCCATGCTTGTCCTATTTTTCTTTCAGTTATTATCACAGAACACCCTGACTTAACGCATCTTAGGAGAGAAGGGGGTTTGTTTATTTCTGCTCCCCTTTCTAGGTACAGTTAATCACTGCTGGGAAGTTAGAGAAGCGGGAGCTTGAGGCAGGTAGCTGGTCATGCCACACCCACAGTCAAGAGCAAAAGGAATGTATGTGCGCATGTAGCTAGCTCGCTGCTACTTAGAACACTTCTGGATTTCTCTACTTTTATTGAGTCCGGGGTCAAGCCTATGGAGTGATACTTCCTCTGTATTCTCAGTAACCCTGCTTGTGATCTCATGCTTCTGTTCGCAAGCGTTTGCTGCTGCCTGATGCAGGTGCTCCTTGGAGTAACCTTTCAGTCCCTCCCTGGCCGGAGCCCCCCTCCCTGGACAGAGCCCTTGGGTCTTGTCTGTTGCTCTCTAGGACTGGTCAGTGGGTGGGATAATCCAAGCAAGTGGGGTGTCACCTGGACGTGAAGCTCATACACCTCTCTCCGGAGCTGTGCGGGGCTCTGAAGGACGGAGATGGCTCCAGATGTCTCGTTAATTGCAAAGACTCCATCACTCTCTGTCAGAGAAAAATGTCCTGCAGCTTAGCGCAAGGTCACAGGAGGTAGCACGGGAGTCATGCCACATATTTATTATTATTATTGATTTTTATTGAGCTCTACATTTTTCTCTCCTCCCCTGCCTGCCTCTTCCCTCTCCCCTTTAACCCTCCCCCAAGGTCCCCATGCTCCCAATTTACTCAGGAGATCTTGTCTTTTTCTACTTCCCGTGTAGATTAGATCTATGTAAGTCTCTTAGTGTCCTCATTGTTATCTAAGTTCTCTGGCATTGTGGTTTGTAGGCTGGTTTTCTTTGCTTTATGTTTAAAAAC
>LOEQ01005136.1:83411-107301 GCA_001685075.1 Bramus lutescens
CTGTTCTGTCTACTCCACCCACCTAAGGGCTGGCCTATCAAGAGGCCAAGGCAGTTTCTTTATTAAACAATGAAAGTAACAGATAGATAAAAGACCCTCCTACATCAATGCCTGGTGCCTATACCATTCTTAAGAATATTTTCTTGACAGAAAGTGTTCAGTTTTAAATGGCCAAGTTGTTGCCTCTTCAGGAGACTCTAAACTCTGCATGACTGAGAATGAGTGTGGTTCCTCTGCATTAGAGTTTGACACAAGGCACTGGCTGGGGCTGATCACAGATCTGGCCTGTCCCATGACCACCCTAGAAATCTTCCTCCTCCCAGCCCACACAGGATGAGGTTACTTACCTTTCTGGTTTGCCTGTTTGGATCTAGGAAAAGGGTAGCAGCAGAGCCTGGATTTTGAGAACTTGGGGCGATGCCTTCTCCCTGAGAAGTAAAAGAATACAGATCTTCCAATTAGCAGGCCAGGGCCACCATCATGCCAATCTGTACGGGGATGACTTGAGAGGGCTTCCACTCACAAGACCCAGAGTTCAAGAACATTTGCTAAAAGCTGGGCAATGGTGGCTCACTCCCTTAGTCCCAGCACTCGGGAGGCAGAGATAGGCAGATCTCTTAGTTTGAGGCCATGCTGGTCTACAGAGTGAAAACAGACAGGGCTGCCCAGAGAAACCCTGCGTTGAAAAAATAAAATAACAAGGCAAAACAAACAAACAAGGACATTATTAAAAACAAGCAATCACTGTCCAAAACAAACAAAAAACCAGGATGAGGTCAGTTAGGTGAGGGAAGAAAGTAGTTGGAGGTTAGGTATGAGAAAAAGGCTCCAATACTCAGCTTTTAGAATGAAGAAAGCAGTAAGGTGATGGGGAGGGGACTTGGGCTTTAAGAGCTCTTACTGCTCTTCTAGAGGACCCAAATTTGGTTCCAAAAACCCATTCGAGTGACTCGCAACCACCTGTAACCAGGGACTCCAGCACCCTCTGCTGGCCTGGAGGGCACCTGCACACGTGTGGCACATCCACACCTAGGTAGGTAAATCAAATCCATCCTAAAGGCAGAGACAGAGATATTCGTCTCTACAGCCACAAAAAGATCATGTATGTTTGCCGCATCTGAACACACAGCAACATCCCAAACGCATCTCCCCCTATTATGCATAACCTCATTCCATCTGTCCATGGGGCTTTCTGTGCGTAAGAAGTTGAGATACTCATTTACTTTGTCCCCAACACAACACAAGTGGCAACAGAGGTCCCCTGACTTCCCAGTCAAGACTTAGGTAAGTGAACAGCTCTCTGAAAGGACTTCTGTTTGCATGGTGAGCACTCAGCTCCAAGCTACCTGTTGGCCACTATGGTAGACAGAATATCTGTGGAGTTCTTTCCAGGGTTCAGGACTGTCTGCTGGGACCTGATCCCCATCAGTCCCTGTTTGGAACCTTCCCAGACCATGGGATCACTACTCAGGGACTAGAGCCCAGAGGGCAGCCTTACCTTCTGAGGAGAGAACGCAGAAGCAGAGAAGCAGCAGGCAGAGCAGACTGGAAAGGGCTAGAAGTCTCATGGTGAAATAGCTGGAGTCTCCCAGCTAGGGAGGGAGCAGCACCACAGAAGGCCTCCTTTTGGCCGCTGAAGACATTTATAGAGAGACAGAGAGAGGCGTTCCCCCACAGGCAAGGCTTCCCAGCCCTAGAAGTCTCCTAAGTACAGCCAGCCCCTCCCAACAGGACAATAAACCAGCTTTTCAAGAAGCCAGGATTAGGTGACTTGTTTCAGGGACTTGTCAATATGTAGCCCTGAGTGCTGTGGTGATCTCAGTGGTTAGAGGAGGAAAAACCACTGTCCGGGGTTGAACGTTAACTTTTAGAGTCAGCAATAACTCCATCAAATGAAGATCTTCCTGTTTTCTTGCAAATATGGCTGGGAAAGGGGCCATAAAACCACAGGCGAAGCCTTAGGGAGAGCCAAACAGTCTGGGTTTGAATCCTTTCTCTCCCACTTATCAGCAGTGTTATCTTGAACTTGCTGTCATTAAATGTCGCTGAGTCTGCCGTCCATGTGTGGTTGGATACAGAGCTGCATGAGAAAATGCTCCAGAAGTCATCTGTACCAAGCTGGGCACTTGTGCCATTGTTAGATTATGTGGTGGCCACAGCTAGCCCATGGTAGGCAACTGGCAAGGTTCTTAGATAAAAAGAGTGCTACACATTCGCCTGAGCAAGGCATGGCACGGGGAGAATTTGATTGGAGGAATAAGGAAACGTGTCACAGATACAGGATGCTAGGTCACCCATCCCTTAGACACATGCCCATCAGTGAGATGTGCTCTCACTGGAGATGGCTGTGCAAAGAGGTGACTGTCACCCTATATGGTATCATGCCAAATGCCCGTGAAAGACGTCTAGTCATTCGCGGGAGGAGGGAGAGAAGGCTGTGCAGAGATGGGGTAGCTAGGGTGGGGTAGAGCAGTGATTGGTATGGCAGAGCAGGTTGTGGTGAACTTCCTGGACCACAGATGAGTTATATGGGCCAAGACGAAAAAGGGAGGCGTGGTGTTTTTTGGTTGGGTAGACAGATGACTTGACACCTAGGGCTCCTTATTCTGTTAGGAATGGCCTGTGGTCTCCAAGACACATGCCCAAGCCTAGAGAGTGAATGAAGCACAGCTTCCTGTAGGGCAGGGCAAGCACCGGGCACCTTCAGCAATAGTGTATGGGCACCTCAGCAAGTGCCAGGCCCTGGTCTTGAGGGTAAGAGAAACCAGGGGATCTCCAGCCTATGAGAGATAGTCGGTGGGCAATTCCCATACACTCTGCTGGGCCTTTACCCAACTCTGGACAAACCCTGAACTCCTGAATCAGTTCCTGCTCCTCCTTCCAAATCTGGCTCAGGAATCTTCTCTCCCAGGCTTTCCTGGCTGCTGCAGTGATGATGGTGGCTGGTATTGACTGCTAGCTCTCAGACTGAGGTCTGAGAGACAGACAGACGGCCTGAACCCACGGAGCCAAGGGAGAGCAGAGTAGGCATTGCAGCTCTGTGGCATCTTTGTGACTTGTGGGCATCTCTGAGCAGCTGAGGGTGGCACAGAGCTCCAGCATGCCTTGGTTGCATTGAGAGTTGAAAGCACCTGGCCACCTGACCCTAGGTCAGGCTTTCATTCCAGCTGTGGTTGGAAGATTAAGGCTCTGACATGAAGAGGTTACGTAAGAGAGGAAAACTGGCTATAATGCACACCCTCAGATCAAAACCTAAGAAACAAAGCACTGAGAAGCATGCCACGTCCTTCCAGCCAAAAGAGGTACAAGGAACATATATAGGAGGGGCTCACCACACGGGTGGGCACAGGGCAGCAGGTGACTCTGGCTTAAGAAGTGTGAAGTGTTGGAAGGTGGGCCAGCCTGTAGGAACTCCCTTCTGGAAACCATCAAGGTTTCTGGGAGCCTTAATGTGTGTCTGTCCTGCCTGTGTGAACACACATGAAACTTGAGATTGCCCTTATGGTGGGGTGACAACTCTCCTTTGTCTTGATAGGATATACTTCTAGTAATGAAGGAGTAGATAGGTGGTTCCTAACCTAGCAGGTCCCATAGGAGGGTGTCATATTCTATCCAGCTCCCCAGGATCCTGGTAGACAAGTCAGACACCACCTGTTGATGGTGCCTGACCCATGGTACATTTAGTCCTGGGGCTCTGTTTGTTATGGAGATGGAGAAGCAGTTTAGGCTCGTGCTCAGAATGGTTTGATGAGAAAACAGCATTCAGGGGACATTTGGACCAGTAGCCCATGCTTTTTATAGGTGTGAAAGAACTTTACAGTTAGTTCACCCACAGAAACTAGTTCAGGTTCCTGGTCTGTAGGACTGTACGTCATATTAGACCAGTCCTTACCTTTCTTCCAGCTAAGTTGCTCTTTCTCCTCAGTTATCACCTCTAGAGAATACTCACCCTTTTTCTAACAGTGGCTGCCCACCTCTTTCCTGGGCATCAGCTCTGGAGGTGTTCCTGAACACAGACTCTGTAGTAATTAGGGGAGGGCTGCCTGGGTCTTCTGACCCATTAGGCCAGTCTCCCATCATCCTCCTGAGACTTCTCAGCACTCCACTATGAAACCAGAAACAGACTTTTGGATCTTAGCATAGTCTGTTCATCATCACAGGACAAAGTCACAAGGACAGTGTTCAGTTAAAGGAATTGCCTATCTTGGGTGCTTTGCCTGACACCCACACAACACACAATTCTCACATCTGCAGGTTTTCCTAGGGTCACAAGTTTCAGGGGAAGATTTGAGTCCTGTGTTGGGATTCTGCCTCCTTTTCAAATGCTCGCAAAACCATATTGAAGCAAATTAAAATAGTACAGGGTATATAACATACACTCCAAGCTCAGCCCCAGGGACAACCACACTTCCCAGATTTTTATTTCAGAGATAACTGTTAACTTCTTACTTTAAAAGGAAGAAACACCTCTGGCTTTTCAGAATGTTCAGAATCGCATGTCGAGCTGAGAGAGGCGAAAATGAGCAGTGTCTTAATAAGGACACTGGTTAGTCTCAAGCGTACGCAATTTTAGTATGGAAGAAAAGAAATGCCCAGATTTGGATGATTTCCAAAGATGACTTTGAAAACTTGGCAGCCATCCTGAGAAGAGACTCTCTGAAGGCACACCTAAAACAAGGGGGATTTTATAAGGAAGGAAAAACATTTCAAATCATATTTGTCATTTCTAAGAGCAGAGAGGACAAAGCTGCCAGAAGGCTCCCCGCCCAGCTTGCTCACTCTTTGGCCTGAGTTCCATACCTCAGGCGGCACCTGCCTCTTCTTTAGAGACCTCGTAGTTGACCAGAAATGACTCTCCCTCTTGTGTTCTTGGCAAACCGCAGAGCAGCCACTAAGGGAGGGTGACAAGAGGTTCCAGGTCCCAGCCTTTCCTCAGGGCTGCATCGAATTTGCCCTCTGTTTGATCCCAGGGGATTGTGACGTTTCACTTGGCCTTGCAGTCATGAGGGTCTCTCACGTGCAGCTAGGTTTGGCAGGTTCCAAAGAGCTGTTGTTCTCCCTCAGAGTTCAAGTGTGCTTGTGCAGTGGGGAGCCCACCCCAGCAAGATGGCATTGTCTACAGCTACCCTGAACTCCGCTTCCTCATAGGCCTTCATTCTATGCACTTGTTCTTGCCTGCGTGTGGACATTATGTTGTTAATAACAAGGCTAGTGGCTGTGGTGGGGTTGGGGTGTGGTCGTGGAGGTTCTCCCTCAGTCCCTACCCTTAGCAAGGGCATGGCTGGCCTCTGTTCTCACTGCTGCGGTGAAGCGTCAGATCATCTCGTGGTCCCCAGATAGTTCTCACACAGCCTCGATTCTGGGGCCACCCTGAGTTTCCATGGAGGCAGCAGCTGCTCTGGGGTTTCCTTCACTAACAGATAAGTTTCCTGAATGTCATATCCTCTCCCAGCCCACAAGGGCTTGCAGGAAGACTTTCTTCTGTTTTCTCTGCTCTTCCGTAGCCACTGCAGGTTGGTGTTGATGCTGGAATGCCAGTGTGTGTGTGCTCTTGATGGAAACAGCCCACCTCCGTTCACTGCTTTGCTTGAGTATAACGGCTTTAGAGTTCATATATGAACTTTCTTTTTGTTTCTGTGCCCCCCACTCCCATTGGCCAAGACAGGATATCTCTGTGTAGCCTTGGCTGTCCTGGAACTTGCTCTGTAGTCTAGGCTGGACTCGAACTCACAGAGATCCACCTGCAGCACCACCTCCCAGCTCTGTGCCTTGTTTATTTAACACAATACCCAGGCTGTTGCTTATGGCAAATTTACGTTTACCAGGTCTAGTAGGATTATGCTAGACATATATACCAGCTGCCTTTTCTTTCCTCAGCCACTGACAGACACTCAGGTTGATTCTCTACCGTGGCTATTGTGAACAGGGCTGAGGAATACAGTAGTACAAACACTTTCCATATAATGACTTTATGTTCTTAGGATATAGATCCGGAAATAGGGTAGCTAGTTCTTTCTTTTACAATCACGACCCATCTCCAGATGGTATCCAGGCACCACCTGTGTTAAAAGACATCTGATGCTTTGGTAGGAACCTTCTTCCTGTCCTAGGCACACACACACACACACACACACACATTGAATTTCAGGTCTTCCTTAGTAATAACAGCAGACAGACAACACTTGTACATGTGGATTTTTCTTTTTTGAGGCAGAATTTCCATGTAGTCCTGGCCGTCCTGGAGGTTTCTGGACCAGGCTGGTTCTCGGAGATCCGCTTGCCTCTGCCTCCAGAGTGCATGTGCCGCCAACAGCCATGAACACATGGACTGTGATGGAGAAAGGTGAGGACAAGCAGAGCTCATATGAGCTCTGGAAGGAAGGAGGATATGGGCAGAGCATCATTGACAAAGGTTTCTGCTTCAGGTTGAACAACAAGAAGGCTCAGGATGAATCCTGTTGGCATCTGTTCTGTCCCTTGCTACTCACCAGCAGCCTCCCAGAAGAGGCATCTCTTTGCTTCCCCACCACTAGAGGCCCCTGAATAAGATACTTATGTGGAGGTTCTGGAGGTGGGCAGTCCTGGGGTAAAGCCAGCTAGGCTGGAAGACTCAAGGTTGCAAAGCATGCTGGGCCATGGGGAATTGAAATCTTAAGGCCAGTGCTGCAGTGGGTCTGACCGTTTCCCTAGGAGCTTCCTATCAAGTGTTTCGTTGATTCCCACCACCTCTCTATATGCGTTCCATGTTTAAATATTACCCAAGGACTGGAGAGAAAAGTTCAGCAGTTACAGGCACTGGCTGCTCTTCCAGAGGACTCTTGGATTTGACTCTCAGACTTTACAAGGCAGCTTACAACTGTCTCTAACTCCAGTTCCAAGGAATCTAACATGGCGCACATATATTCATGTAGGCACAACACTCATACACATAAAATACTAACCAGGGGCAGTTATAATATACTAAAATATACTAGACTACCCATTTTCTTACCAAATTACTTTTTTCCTCACTAATTAATTTCTCACTAAGTGAGAAAACAAAAATCTCCTTTCTGTAGTTTGGTGTTTGTTATTTTGTGCCTGTGTGTGTAGGCACATGCACACAGCATGCATGAGCTGCGATGCCTTTGCGAAGATGGGAGGACAGCTCACCCTAATTGGTTCTTGCCTTCTGCCACATGGGTCCTAGGAATCACATTCAGGTACCCTTACCTACCAAGTCATCTTGATGACCACAAGCTTCTTTCAGCTTTAGGAAGCATTATTCTACTTAAAAGAGTCAGCTGATTATACTTAGGTTTTCAGACACCCACAGTGGCAGTACTTGACTTTGAGCAGAGTCCTGTAGACTTTATAGCTTCCAACACTACACAGAATTTGATTGGGTCCTGCAGTGTAGTCGAGTTCTCTGCTATGTAGATTGCCACTCCCCACACCTGTTGCCTCTGGATATGGAGGCCAGACTTTCTTCTTCCCAGAAATAACAACACTTCTCAGAACTCGTTAAAATACTACGGATGATTTTTTTTCTTATTTTCTGGATAGTTTTGAGTCATCTAAGTGTTATTCCTTGTGCTCCAACTATTACTTAAGCATGTCTGAAAGATACCACCCTTGAGTTCATGAGTCACTCAGGTATGCTGACATCTGAAGGGTGACTCAAACCCTGAAGAAAGGGGTTGTCAAGACTTCCAAATTCTCTACCTCTAGGAATAAGAGTCTCTGCCTTAAGCACTGTGTGCTCCAAGATCAGCAAGGTCCAGGGCCTTCTTTGGAGACTATCCGACTTCTCCTGGTTACTGGTGGTCAGTTGCAAGCTTTCAGACTGATGTGCCTCTGGCCACTCATTCTGTTTCCACTTGGCGCCAAGAATTCCTTCAGGAACACGAAATGTCACAGTCTTGAAAACAGATCACTCTCAATTTCCATTCACCATCTAGTCAGTCATTCTACATTGCCAAGATCTACCTATTTAACATGATGTCAAAATATAACTGTCCTGACCTGTTCCTTCTTTCTTGTAATGCTATCTGAAGCCCCACCCCCTAAAAAAGACATATGGAGGGGCTGGAGAGATGGCTCAGCAGTTAAGAGCACTGTCTGCTCTTCCAGAGGTACTGAGTTCAGTTCCCAGCAACCTCAGGGTAGCTTACAACCAATCTATAAGGAGATTGAGATCTGGTGCCCTCTTCTGGCATGCAGGCATAACACTATAAGTAAACAAACCTTAAGAAAATTGGTAAGGGTAATATCGCTGCAGCAGGATGAAAGTGCTGTTGGAATATATCAGGATATATCAGGATAGCTGGGGTTACGGTATCTTCTATCTTTTGAGAAACTCCCAGGCTGATTTCCAGAGTGACTACTTTTTTACACTCAGCAGGGTCCAAGGATTGATTCCCTTTTACCCATATCCTTGAAAGCATTTGCTGTCATATCTTGACCTTGGCAGCTCTGAATGAGTCCAACTCACAATAGGTAGGAAACAGCATCACCAAGATTTTTATCAACTGACGAAAGACTAAGTCGTACACAGTAGTTATGAAAATTATATTTTCATAAATGGTAAATGGAACTAAAAAAATAGAATGGTTACCCAGGGAAAGTAAAAGAAAAGCTATGTTTCCTTTTATATGTGGATCCTAGCTTTTTGTTGTTGTATGTTGAACTTAAGGTACATGTGGAAGCCAGGAAACTGGAAATGAGCCATTGGGACTGGATGCCTTAAGGGAGCGGCTAGTCAAATACAGGTAAAATAAAAGTAGATGGGATACTGGGAGAGGAAAGGTTCAAGCATAGAAGGGATGAGGAATTAGGAAAACATGATGGGGAGAAAACTCAACCAAGGAGAAGAGAACACGGGAGAACTGTATGGAAACCCAGGATCTTCTAGCCAAAGGGGAAAAAAGCCCTACTAGAGGGGACAGTAGAATACAGGTTACAGGAGAACGGGGAAAGAGGATCCTTGGAATTAAATGAAAACAGGGTGATGGGAGTAAGGAGAGGGTTGTCAGACAAAACTAAGGATACACTAAGTCTTATAGAAGTAAATTGTAACCTATTATATATGAAAGGTAGGCAATGTTACTCCCAGAAATGTTTAAATGACAATCTTGGTGCCAAGAATGGGATCTTGACTTACTGGTCTGGTAGGCCCCAGAGGCAGTCCAAATAGCCTGTGCCATTGCTCTTTGTTGCCCACCGTAACTTGATGTCAAAACACTATCGCTCAGGGCACGGGCTGTGCCGGCTAACTTACACAGTGCTAGGTGTTGAGTAGGCTACTGCTCTTATTTGATGCTGCACCCAAATGCTACAACACTGGCTTGTGGGCAATGTGTGGCCACTGGTGCAGTGACAGGCGTGAAGATTATGAAGGTAACCTTATGAAGGTAACCAAGTGCTTTCAGATTGGATACAGTCTGTGCTCAGGAGGGATTTCCTATTTGGTATTATGAGCAGCTTTTAACTTGGGAGTCATAAGCCCTAGGAGATAAAAATCTGTCATGTTAACTTCCATATATATATATACTAACACCCATAGCCTAACATTGCTTTCAACTTTGGTCAGAAAAGCTGCTTTTTGCAGTGGGTCGTGGTTAATGCAGTCATAACTGGCTAAGGGACTGAGTATAAATGAGTGTGTGCTCGGCTGTGGATGAGTCCTCTATAGCAACCCTACTACCTAAAGTGCAGGGAGTTTCATGGTGTGCATAGAAATGTAGGCAAGAGTGCCATGGGATGTGAATGCTGTTCTGAAGGTGGTTACCACACACATCAACTCACAGCATCTGTAGAGTCAGCAGTCAGCTGGTCAGTTCCAGAATGGAGGGACCTCTGCACTCCCACCGTCCTACAAGCTGTATGTAGCTGATGGCAGCTGAGAGGGGTCACTCCCCATATCCATGTGTGTATGGGTCATTAATAAAAAAAACAGCCAGGCGGTAGTGGCGCACACTTTTAATCCCAGCACTCGGGAGGCAGAGGCAGGTGGATCAAAAAAAAAAACCAAAAAAACAAAACAAAACAAGCAAGCAAACAAAAAAGGGAGGGCAAGGGAGAGGAAGAGAGAGCACGCAAGGGTGTGGGGCACTAGAGAGAAAAATGAGCGGATAGTTATGATAAATGCATAAAAGTTTCAAATGCTAAACAAAAATCCACAAGCACAGAACAGACAAACATCTTTGCCACTGACTAGAACGAAATATATGTATACACCACTTGGTAATTACATGCTTTCAAGTTTTGCCAAAATAAGTTACAAACCAAAACCCTTCTAAGCAAGCCCAACGGCCTGTGATTTTTAAACCATCTACTTGTTATAATTTAAAATTTCAAATGACACAAAATTTCCATTGTTGCCCAAAACTCATCGTTTTATAGGTCAACTCTAATTCTGTGAGGAAAATACCTACGTGTCCACCCAAGATATAAGATCCAAGATACTAGGTGATTCCATTACCATTTCAGAAGCACTGCCTAACTAAGCATGTTTTATAGAACTCACTTTATAGTCTTTATTGGCTCAGCAACGCTATAAAATACTATC
The DNA here is from genome assembly GCA_001685075.1 of Bramus lutescens. Lineage (NCBI taxonomy): Eukaryota > Metazoa > Chordata > Mammalia > Rodentia > Cricetidae > Bramus > Bramus lutescens. The sequence goes on from LOEQ01005136.1 coordinate 93,961, forward strand.
GTTAAAATACAACCACCTGCAGCAGGCAAAGAAACAGTGGGTAAAAGGTGCTTGCTACCGAGTCCAATGACCTGAGCTGAAACCTTACAACCCACATGGCTGAGGTAAGAGAACCCTTCAAACTGTCCTGAATGTCACAGGCTCACAGGACACTATGACATGTGTGCATCCACATATGCAATAGAACCCTTGATCTTATTATTCTCTACCTGACACTGCTGTTGAAATCATACTGCTGTTTTGTAAGTATATAAAATGAAATATTAAAGTTTGAGCTCCAAACTGCACGGAAAACAATAGGTCATTTAAGGTATCAACTTAAAACGACAGTGAAACTTTATGAACACTAAAGACAATTTTTTTTAACTTAAGGGAAAAAACATTGAAAACAGCAGCAATAGCTAAAATTTATACAATGTCCAACCATTTCTGAGTTTAGCCTTAACCCCACAAGGTAGATGTCTCATCTTACAGAGGATGAAACTGAGTGTGGGGAGGTTAGGTAATTTATTCAGGGTCATATAAGAAATCAGGGAAAATATGAGTTGACATTCAAATGGATGCAGGCCATCCAGCTGCAAGTGCCCTGCAGCAAAAGCCCACGCTGCTTTCTTGCCCAGATTCCAGTGAGATGGATGCTTCAGGGAGAAGAATGTACACAATCACCATCTGCTAGAACTTTTATTTTATAAATAAGCATTCTGCGTACTTTAAAACGATTAAACTTGTTATTTCTGGATGACTGTAATAAATATTTATCAAAAATAGCAATTGTGCATATAGTCATACAGACCTCACTGAAGACCCCCCCCATAACTGCTGTATCAAAACCTTACAAACGTCACTGGTGTCCACGGAGAAAGCGATAAGGGAGGGGAACAAAGCACCTCCCCATTGCCTTCTTTTCAAAAACTTCCCAAGGTCAACTAAGTTTGCTTTGTTTGTTCATGCTAACCCGAGAGAGAACACAGGACAACAACAGTTTTAGAAGAAAAAAAGGCTCCTAATCTTAGCATAAGCCAGAACGCTTTCCTGCCAGCTGCCAAAGCGTGATGAGAAAAGCAAGCATGTTTACAGTCAGACACTGAGAAAGTACCAGCAAACTACAAACACACCACGTATTTGAAAGCAAACAAATCCCGTGCTTTGGAGAACGTTATAGTGAACACAGTTATAAGGACATTTGTTTTAGAAGACTTTACAGTGAAACTCACACATACATAATTCCACCAGGGAGTCTCTTCAGGATTAACCCTCTGGACTATCCTGACAATGAGTCAACACCAGAGGGCCATTGATAAGCAGGGACACAAACAACTGTGTCTTTAGTCACAGCCCATCAACAGTGGTCACTTGTTCCACACCTCAGATGACTCTAACATCTCTCACCCCAATCAGTGCTCTACTAAGCATTAACAATATCACTGAGGTGACTTTTTACCTCTGTCTGATCTTTATAACAAAACCTCATCACTCAGGATCTTAAATATTTTGCAAGCTCTCCAAAATATGAAGATAGACAAATTTACTAAATTTTACTTATCCAATAAATTAAAACAAAATTGAAATCTTTAACACAAATTTTAGTTCCCACATTCATCAAAGCATTTTTAAGTTACTTAAACACAAGAGTTGAAAATGTATGCACTTATTTGGATGACATCTATTGAATTTATTCTCTAAAAGAAAAAGCAAACCTGAAGGGTCACATTACTGAACATTTTACACATGGTGACAGTTTATCTTCTACAAAGGAGTTTTGCTAGTGCAAACTGTAATGACTATCTGCTCCTAACAAACAAGCAAGCATGAGTGAGCAGAGACACCAGAGGTGGCCACTTCATTTCTTTTTGTTGCTTCCAGTTGCTAGCATAGTTGCAACTCGCATGAATATATTTAATGTATCCATGTAGATTCTCAGCATCCTAGAAAAGAAAATTATAGTAAGATGTGACTCTAATAATGATGACAATCTAATCCTTAGTAAAAAAAAATGGGAATAATAATAATACTCATTATTCCTAATGTCATTAAATAGAAACTAAAAATACAATGTTTAAATGCCAGGTAGGATTCTAAACTAGATAATGCTCAGTTTTCCTTCTGGTAGAATCACCTTTGGAACGAAGAACATAATTTTTAAAAGGATTATGTATTCTTTGACATCCTGCTATGAGCATCAAACCTGGGTGTTAGACAACAAAAGAACCAAAACAAATTAAAAAAAAAAACCTTTAAAAAACTCGCAAGACACAGTCTGGCATTTTCAAATAGAATATATCCTTTTCATCCCCTTTAAGAAAGCTGCTATAAAGCTCCAAGTGTTATAGCAACACTTTAAAAAAGCTATTACATTATTTTATTTTTAGGTAAAGGAGAGTATCATAAAAATGTGAGAGACACTTTGAAACTTTAGGCAGAATTCAAGAAAAGTGAAAACACTATTTTACTTTATATTATTGAATGTCAATTAAGGTTGAATGTCTCTAAAACACAAGGAAAAATGTTTTCAGATCTGGTTTCCCCTCCTTAAACATCCCAATTAATCACATGCATTCCAACAGACGGTACTTGTAACTGAAACCTAAATGCTATGCTCACCTGCAATGCAACCAGTTTTCTAAGTAGACAGCCCAAACTACACTCCAACAGAAGCAGCAAAATTTAACCTGTTGCAAGTCCCAGTACTGGTCCTGTGTGCCCTTATTTGGAAATATAATCTTCAAAGATATAATTATGCGGGCAGTGGTGGTGAACACCTTTAATCTCAGCACTGGTGAGGCAGAGGCAGGCAGAACAGAGCCAGTTGCAGAACAGCCAGGGGGGTTACACAGAGAAACTCTGTCTTAAAGAACAAACCAAACCAATAAAGATACAATTACAACGTGAGTTAGAATGAGGCCACACCGGAAAAGTGTATGTCTGGTGGCCTCTGCTGTCCTGTAAATCAGGCTGGCCTCGAACTCAGAGCAATCTGCCTCGCTCTGTCTCCCAGGCCCAACCTGAAGATAATAAATTTTAGGCCACCTATCTTATCCTTCTTTGCTATGGTGGTACCCCGTGAAACTAATACACACGGACCCAAACAGCCGTACCTATGTAATATAGCAGTAACAGTAAGGTTTACTTACGAATTGATGGGATCATACTTTTGAACTCCATACATTGGTGTTAGTTCTGCACGTTTGATTACTTTCTGAGTATCATATAGAAGGAACATACTGAAAAGAACTAATCCACCATACATTGCCACTGAATACAGAGTGGCACCAGCCACTGTGGTAGGGGGAAGAAACATAGACCCTAAAATAAGGGAAAAAATAGAACATATTATACATACAGCTTGCAACTGGACTTGCAGTTTCTATTATTTAAAACTACCTTGGTAAATCTGATATGAAATCTCATGGATCATCATTCTTCTAATGGGTTACTTACCAACATTAGAACAATTTACAAGTCAGCTTAATCATTTCAGAGGTATTTCATAAAACGAATTCTTAACCATAAGCCAAGATTTAATGATATCAAATAATCAAACCCCATCAATTTAGCCTATCTTTTAAACAACTTTCAAAAATTAATCTTAATGCTTCAGGATACCCGAACCCTTCAAAGGTCAGCAGCTTACCCAGCGAAGACACAAAGACAACGCCCAGGCCCACTCCCAGGGGTGCTCCCATGTTCAGAAACTTCTCACTGGGTGCACACATGGCCACAGTAGAGAGGCCGCCCAAAATACCAGCAGTGTACCATGCAGCTCTCAAGAGAAGAGGCCCCCCCAAGATTGTCAGAGGAGCCACCACTGCACCCATCACACCTGGGGAGAGAGCAAGGTCTTGTGAGATATCTACCAAATGACCACCAGAGAGCAAATGTCACTGTGAAGCTTCTCGTTAACACTGTACCTTGTTAAACAATGCTGATACAATAAATTTCACATTTAAGTAGTCCTACCCTACAATCCAAACTATACAGTCAATATCTGAGTCTATAAAATTGTTTATCACATCAACATGGGATCCCAATTCATATACAAACAGGAGCATACATTTTTAGTAACTTTGTAAAAGTCTGTGTAGGTCATTATTTCTATCAGAGACCACACTAGATTAAAAATAGCAGAAGAACTGATACAACGGAAGGCCAAAGTTACTGATGCCCAAAGGGAAGAAAGTAAACTGGAAGGGAAGTGTGTGATGAATTGAGAAACGGAGAGGCTTCCCAGGCAGGCACTAATAAGGAACAGTCTCATTCCAGTTCATAAAAAGAAACCTCAGCTGTCAAAATTTACAAAAATACCTTAAGAATGATAGGGGAAAGCCAGGTGGTGGTGGCACACGCCTTTAATCCCAGCACTTGGGAGGCACTTGTGAGTTCAAGGCAAGTCTGGTCTACAGAGCGAGAACCAGGACAGGCTCTAAAGCTAGAGAAACCTTGTCTCGAAAAAGCAAAAACAAACAAAAAATTATGGGGAAGGTGGGCATAGTGGCACATGCCTTTAATCCCAGCATTAGGAAGAGGCAGGTGGATCTTTGAGTTCGAGGCCAGTCTAGTCTACACAGAACAGTCAGAGCTACACAGTGAGACCTTGTCTTGAAACAAAACAATAAAACATTATAGAAATGTTATTGCCAATCACCAAAAAAAAAATTCAATGGAACCAACAGGAGTGCCAACAAAAAGATTTCAGGACACGAAATTATGTTAATAGAGAAATAATGTAGCTGCTTCCTTTAGTTTTCATGGTGCTAGGGATAAAGCCAGGGCCTTGTGTAAGCCTAATACCACTGAGCTACATACCCTGAATCTGTCTTTTGAGGTAGTACTCACTATGTTACTTAGGCCATCTTCAAACCTATAATCTCCCTGACTCAGCTTCCCGAGTAGGTACGATTACAGGTCTGTACCACCAGAACTGGTGCAGCACAATTAATAAAAACAGAGACAGATATTAGGGTTCAACTTGAAGACCAGAAAAGCAAAACAGCTAGCCACTGGCTCTTACCTCTACCTCAGTCTGAAATGCCAATCCTGCATCCTGGAAATCCTCAGAATGAGACTGTGCCCGAGAGCTGTCTCCTCCCATCTTATATTCTTCTCTAGGGCTGGAATTAAAGGGGTGCACCAGTACCCCACATTTCTATGGCAAACTAGTGTAGCTACTGGGATTAAAGGTGTGTGCCACCACTGCTGGTCTGTATGGCTCATCAGTGTGGCTGTTTTACTCTCTGATCTTCAGGAAACCTTTATTATAAAATATCATTACAACCGGGCTCCTGTTTTAAATTGCTATAGTATAAGCATATGTACATAGTGTGTGTACGGGCACATGCTATGCAACACTGTGGAGGTCAGAGGACTACTCTGTAAAGTTAGTTCTCTTCTGTCTTTATGTGGGGACCCCAGGGATTGAACACTGCTTACCAGGCTTATGCAGCAAATGCCTGTATCTGCTGAGCATCTTGCTGGTCTCTCAGCTCTTTTCTTATACATAGTTATCTCAGAGCATAATCTCAGAGCAATCTTAATACCAATACTTTTAAAGCAAAGGCCTGGCAACAACGACTGTATGAAATTCTATTTTCTAAAACAAGGTTTAACAAATAATTTACAACTGAAGAGTTGTTCAAAAAGGCCACTATTTAAGTCAGGTGTGTCAAGAGACCAAAAGCAGGAAGACAACAAGCTGCAGGTCAGTCTGGCATGCAAATCAAGACCCTGTCTCAAAAACAAAATAAAACAAACCAAACAAGTAACAGGAGCATAAATAATATTCAAGAGAGTCTAATAAGAATTTGAAACAGAACATACCAGAATGAAGCATCCAAGCCAGATGCTTTGGCCCTGGGCTCTGATCATATGGTATTGACTGTACCAGCATTCCAGCTCCAATCATGGCTGCAAAGGTTGCACCAATTGTCTGGAAAAACAAACAAACAAACAAACAAAAAAACAGATCCTTAAGGCAGAAGCCTACAGATTCAAGTATGATTAATAACTATGAAGAAACTGAATCCTGTTTTTCTCTATCTAGTACACGTAGGTTTCTGGTTCATTCAGCTTCAGTAAGATCAATTTAGCAAGAGTGCCCTCTACTGCCACAGACATAATTTTCAACCTGATGTAAAGCACAGAAAAATAAAACCAGTTGTTTCTGTGGAGGGTAAGAAAAATCAATGCTGAAAAACATACTGGATTCTACCGCATTGTTTCTAATGGAGAAACAATTACTACAAACTGCTCCACAAATCCTTTGTTCATGTAAATTTCTAGTTGTTTATCTCAACTGTTTATTTTTCTTTAAAAATCCTCATTCTTTTGCTTTTACTTTTCCACATTCTACATTTTAGTGATACTGAACTGGCAGAACTGAAAAAATGCTTCCAAGTTCTTATTTCCTTAATTATGTTTACTGTACCTTTAAGAGAGAATGGTGGTACACACCTTTAATTCCAGCACTTGGGACACAGGTAGATCTCTGAATTCAAGACCTGCTAGGCTATGTACTAAGTGCTAGGACAGCCAAGGCTAAATAAGAGACCCTGTTCTCAAGAAAGCCAATGCTAGCCTTGTCTATTGAGTTCTAGAACAGTCAGGACTGATAGAAGACCCTGTCTCAAACAAAAACAAAAGCCAAAAAAACAAACCAAACCTAACAAACAAAAAGCATACTGGCAGGGCAGTGAGATGGACTAGCAGGTTAAGTTACTACCTGAGTGCCAAATCAAAGCCTGAGGACCTGAGTAACATCCTTAGAATCCACAAAGATGTGTAAGAGAGAGAACCAATTCCACAAAGATCCTCTGACCTCTAGATACACGATACAAACCCCTTCCTTGCTCCCTGAGTGACTTACTGGTAGGCACTTTTCCCAATAGTGGCAGATGTCTCTCTTGTTCCAAAGGCACTTGAGAAAAACTATGCTTTCCTATCTGTACCATCTCCAAAAGGCTTCTCCCTCCTTTCTGAAACATCTGCCTAACTTTCTCAACTATTTCTCTTAAATATTCTTAGTAGCAGAAGACAGTGACATTTTGCTGCAGAGGGTATGGTCTAAACACATAGCTTCTTTGGCATTGTATTCTTCTGTACATTTTAATCTTTCAGAATACTGCTGTTTATTATGCTAAGCATCATTTTAAATCATTTTCCTAGATTCAAACTGACTTTCCTAGTGAGAACTCACCTTCACTTATTCTTTGTCATGGACTTAGGCTATGAGTCAGAATATTTACCTGGTAAGTATGGTCCCTATACTACCACAGCAAGTTCTCTTGGAATACAGAACATAGGAAATATCATGGATTCCAAACTTACAGCTCTGGCTTCCCAACTATGGGAAACAGCTGTGTTTAATTCCAATCTCCTGCCTTGCCCGGTCCCACAGACACAGCTGGTGCACCTGCTTTGTGTCTCCCACATTAGTAGTTGTTCTTTTTTTTTGTTTTTGAGACAGGGTTTCTCTGTGTAGCCTGGGCTGTCCTTAAACTCACTTGGTAGACCAGGCAGGTCTTGAACTCACAGCGATCCACTACCTCTGCCTCCCAAGTGCTGGAATTAAGGTCACGCACTACCACTGCCCAGTCCACATTCGTTCTAACACTTGAGCAGAAGTGTTTTCTGCCATCTAGTCTTTACAGTGGTCTCTGTTTGGTACTTTGCCTCAGCATGGAAATCTAAGACAGCAAGCACCTTTCTCACTGAGATTTCACTCAGATGGGACTGTGGATTGCTGTGAGTTCAAGACCTGCCTGGTCTACCAAGTGAGTTTAAGGACAGCCCAGGCTACACAGAAAAATCCTGTCTCAAAAACAAAAAAAACGAACAACTACTAATGTGGGAGACAAAAAGCAGGTGCACCAGTAGGGTCTTCCTAGCTTTCCTAGCTCTTCTCCTTTGTTCTGCTGGACTGGCCTCGTCCTCTTCTGAAAGAACACATGTTACCTAGCAGAACTAGGTCTTGGGGTTGGAAAGATGGCTGCTCTTCCAGAGGATCCAGGTTCAATTCCCAGCACCCACATGGCGACACACAACTGTCTATAACTCCAGTTCCATGAGACCCAGCATACACACACATGCAGGTAAATCACCAATGCACATAAATAAAAAACAAAGAACCAAGTCTTCCACAGAACTGCCCTGATGGTCCGAGACTGTCTTTCAGCTGACTTTTTACTTCTCTTTCAACTTTCTATTTCTTACTGTACATCCCGTATGATACACTCTAGATCCCCCCACCACATAGCAGGAACAGAACCCATACCTGAAAGCATACAGTGCTAGCAAGCAAAACAGCAAGTGCTTAAGAAATATTCATGCACTTTGTTGGGTGGTGATGGCACACACCTTTGATCCCAGTACTTGGGAGGCAGAGGCAGGTGGATCTCTGTGAATGAGGCCATCCTGGTCTACAGAGCAAGTTCCAGGACAGCCAGGGCTCTATAGAGAAACAAACAAACAAAACCAAAAGAAAAAGGAAATACGCACTGAACAAAGTGCCCGTATTCATGCAGGCAGCCCAGGAGGGGCAGCAGCGCCATGTTAACTAACTTCTAACAGAGCAAAAAACTTCATCAGCAAGATGGATCTGCATTTACTTTACATANGACAAGGTTTCTCTATAAACCTGGCTATCCTAGAACTTGATCTGTAGACCAGGCTGGCCTGGAACTAAGACATCTGCTTGCCTCTGCCTCCCAAGTGCTAGGATTAAAGGCATTACCAGGCACATTTACTTTATTTTTAGCAAGGGGGTACAAAATAGAAGTTGCTTACTATCAGTTTCTAAGTTCAGTTTTTGACTCCTTCGATCCGATTAAAACATGTATTTGATAAAGAGTAATACAATATTCTTCATTTAATGTCCTTTCCCTTTCCCACAATATATATTTTAGCAAATCATTTTTCTTCCCTGTATTAAGAACTGAAACTACAGTCCAACAGATTCTAGGCAATTTCCTTACCATTGAAATATTAATAGCCCTACTCCATGAAATCTGATCTTTACATCAAAAAGCAACAAAATAATCCATCACCTAGCATCACCTTCCGCACAGAAATAGCAAGTAGCTAACTTACCACCCATGAGCCTCTCATCATGAAGTTCATGAGAGCAGGTGTTCTGGCTACTGCCAAGGCAGACAAAGCTGTTAAGCCAATACTTCCTGATAAGTACATGTAAGTAGAATGAATTCTATCCTTCACATACTGAGGCCAAATTCTGTAAGAAACAGGACAAGGTGAAAATTCTGATTAAATCATTTGTTAGATACAAGACTCTGGAATAAATCACTTTAATGTTCTCAATCTAATTGTGATAGAAATAATAACTATAATTATTGTTTTTGGTTTTTCAAGAGTTTCTCTGTGTAGCCCTGACTTTCCTGGAACTGGCTCTGTAGACCACACACCAGGCTGTCCTGGACTCTACCTCCTAAGTGTTAGGATTAAAGGTGTGCACGACCACACCCAGCTACCATGTAAGTAATTATGTACATCTTGGAAATATAGAAGATTAAATGACAGAAACATACATTTGATCCACATATAAAGCAACACATTTTCTCTTTGTCTGAATACATAACCTTGATTAAAAATGATTATTTAGGCTTGAATAAATCTGTGACTATTTATATTCATGCATATTCACAAATGAAAACCAGACAAGGCATTCCAAAAGTGACTAGAGACTCTAGAGTAGGAAGAACAAGAACCTTTATTTGAAGGAAGGATTTTGGTTGCTTTACTTACACAGCCTTTTCAATAGCTCCAATCTCATTAGACATTCCTAAGCCATAGTAGCACAGTGCTCCAAGACCAACAGCTGCTCCTCCAGCAACAAACCACCTTCCCATCTGATCAACTGCAAGCACAGCAGCAAACACAGGCTAGGGTCAGAACATTTCAACTAAAGTACTGGGGTAATTATTCAAAATATCCAGGAGGGGGTCAGATTATAACTGTTTCTTCACAGGAGTCTCATGGGGGATACAGAATTCTCAACATTAGGCCAGAAGGAAAGGATATTCCAGAAACAAATGTACAATAATGACCTCAAAGAATAAAGGAGCATTTGGGCATAGACTTTTAACTGTTAAAGCACGTGGGAGGCTGAGACAAAAAAATCATGAGTACACGACCAGCAGGGTTTACATAGCAAGAAAATATCCCAGATGAGTAAATGTTTAAAAAATAAATAAAATGGTATCAGACATTTTACACTGTGTCTAAAGTATTAACCCAGGTGAAGTTTATGTGAGCCTAGAGAATCAACAGAGAAAAATGCTATTAATATTTATGTACCAAAAAAAGGGAGAGATGCTCTTGCTTTAGAATAATGAAAAAATTTTTTTTTATCAGCTCTCAGACAGGTGCTCATAAAGAACATCTTGCTCCCTTCAATTTGTTCACTAAGAACATTCCTGGAAAATCCTGATTTGTTCTCTATGGTCAAGTCTCTATCAAAAAGGAATGCTTTCCATGATAATGATTAGAGCTCCTCAACTATAATAAAGTGACATTTCAAACACTGGTAAGTAGCAGTGCTTTTGTTTAAATAGTTTAGGGAAGATTAACAATCTGGTTTCAGACACTTTTAAGTTAAAATCCAAGCTATGAATCAAAATGACTTCATTAAGACAATGCCTTACTAGTGGTCGCAGATATTGCTCTTAAGAGCCCTTTGCTGCTCCTCTTTCAGAGGACCCGAGTTCAGTTCCAAGCACCCACTTCCGGTGGCATATAATCACTGAACTCTAGTCCCAGGGGATAATATGTCTTCTTCTGGCCTCTGGGCATCAGCACACACCTGGTGGATACTCACATACACACACATGAATAAATAGAAATTTAAAAAGCTTCATGTTAACTACTGAACTTCCACCCACTTTTAAAGATTTTTTCCATTGATGGTTCCAAAGCTGCCTCTTTCAATTCTTGGCCAGTTTTCCCACGGTGGATCCTAACTCTTGTCTTGGCAGCATATTCCTGACATACACAAAAAAGACATGTATCATTCAGATCAACAGTTTGTCAATAAAACAGAGGTTCTTTTTACACTAATATAGAATCAGTATAAAAGTAAGCAAAAAAAAAAACCAACCCCAAAACAAACAAACAAAAAAGCCAGGCAGTGGTGGTATACACTTTAAATTCCAGCACTCGGGAGGCAGATCTCTGTGAGTTTGAGACCAGACTGGTCTAGAGTTAGTTCCAGGGAAGGCTCCAAAGTTACGGAGAAACTCTCACTCCCTGCCCCCAACCTCCCCCAAAGTTTAACTAAGATTAGATGTAGCTTGACCTGTGCTCCATCTTTGAAATGATTATACATTTTTTCCCAGGTAGTCAAGCGTTGAACCTGAAGCCTCAGGAACAGTAGGAAAGCACTCCATCATTTAGCTGGGTCTTTACCAGCGGTGGAAAGTTATTTTAAGAGGAAAGTATGCCCTTTTAACTACTGCAGACTCTCTTCAGCTAGTTCACACTTAAAAACATGCATCTATACTCATTTAAATACAAGACAGATGTTATCTCTCAATCTCAGCACCTGCGAGCATACGGGAGGTGAAATCACTATTTTGAGATCAGCTAATTCTATAGATTGAGACCCTGTCTCCAAGGAAAACACCTGTTGCCAAAGGAAATAGGCCTTTCTCGATAATCTGACAGATTTTTATCCTTATCTAAGCAAAAGCTGTAGTACCATCTTTAATAACTAACCAGCTGGACCACCTGGTAATATCTCTGGGTTCTTTAGCATTTGACTGTAGCGCCCATATACAATCCTTTTCTTATACCATGTAACTTAATTCCCCAATGCTTATTCTCAGTTTTCTGAGTGAGAGACTTCAAAGACATAAGGTATAAAAATAAAATCTCTCTTTCATTTGTGATAAGGATACTGGGATGATATTAACTGATGGGGAGAAAGTTCACTGGAAACTCTACTCTTGGTTTATTTGCTAAGTCACTAAAGAGAAAAAGCTATGTACAAGTCAGAGAATCTCACAGACAATACACTGATTAACCACCACCAACAAAAGAGAACATAAAATCCTAAAACAAAACAAAAAAACCCAGAATGGGGTGGAAACCCATATTGAAAAAACATTCTTTACCCTGGTGGGTGTTAAGAGCCATTGATTCTTCGTGATGGAATTCTTTATGAGTGGGGAGGTCTTGGTGAAAGTGGGCTGGAAAATCCTGGAAGGCAGTGTCCGAAGACACACAAGCCTTGCGGCCAGCATGGTGGGTGATACACCGGTTCACTAAGCAGATCTGAAATGCTAGTTAAAAAGCAAAAATGTATGTTAACTGAGAAAGGAAGAGAATAGTCAAAGAATAGAAGAAACAAAGACTCTGCAGGAAAAAAAAAAACCCACAACAGTGGCCTCATTAATTCTTAATGTTGAATCCTTCCCTTGCCTCTTCTAACTCCAGAAATCCAGTTATAGTATAAATTATATATAGCATATATTATATTGCATATATTATATTTTATTATTATATATCATTATATATACCCAATAATATAAATCCCAGTTTGACCAGATACATGTAATACAGAATGAGTTTTATTACGTTAGCACAATTACAAATTCTGGCATTTACAGTCGCAGTGTTGACTGGTATTTATACCACCGTTTAATAAGTTAAAAGAATCTGTGAAACTTTTCAGCACAGGAAAAACATTTCCAAGGAAAAGATGAATTGGAGGCCAAACTGTACAAGACTAAAAGACATCAACAGAAGCCGGGCCATGTAAATGTTTAGTAAATAAGTCAACTATTAAGGTACGACTGACACCTTCAAAGGAAATTAATTTATTCCACTACTACGTAACCTTCGATCAAAATAAACACAATACCCGAGAGTCCTTCCACAGGAACTCTGAAGCGCACAGAACTCTAGGCATCTGACCTTGGGGGGTGGGGGCGGGCGGACCGAGAGTCCTTCGTGTACTTTCACGCCATTACATCATCTCAACCTGTCGCTTCCTCCAGCCTGCAGCCTACTGACCGGGCCAGAGATCCAAGTCTGAGTAGCCTCAAGTCGCATAAGGGCCAAGGCAGTGATCTGCCATATATTTAGGTGAAGCGGACCCCTAGGCTAGTTCTGCACCAACTCCTGCCGGCCCTTCTTAAAGCTTCCTTGCGCACCGATGCTCGAGCGCCTGGTCCTTCCGCCTCACCGCCACCCCGCAGCCTCCGCTTCCACGGAGCGCCCCGCCGCACCCCCAGCCGGGCCACCAGGTTCCCCCACCGAGGGGCTGACTCAGCATACTGCCCAGGAAGAGGTACCGCGAAGGGCAGTGGCGTCTCCCTGCGCCGCCCGCAGTGG
>LOEQ01005136.1:132892-143076 GCA_001685075.1 Bramus lutescens
ATTAACCAATGAAAGTAACACATAGACAGATGACCCTCCTACATCAGGTAAAGAACACTGACCCTGGATTATTCCAGAAATTTGTGTACGGAAAGAACAGTCTGATCTATGCAAGCCTGAGGATCTGAGTCTGAGCCCCTGGGAAGCTGAGGAGAGAGCCGACTCCACAGGTCCCCTCTACCGTCTACACGCATGCAGTGGTATGCCTCTCTCCACACCTAACTTTATAATACAGTAATAACAAATACAAAATAAATAAATAAAAGGACAAACCTGACAAGCCGCTCAGGCGATGTGTTTCGCATTGTGCTTATCAAGGCTTCCAGTTGATTCTCATGCTCATTCAGGGTTGAGAACCTGTACTGTTAAGGATGCTTGTGTGGGTTTGGTCGTGGGTCCCATTCTGGACATTTTCAGGGTATTTGCTTTCATACATAAACCCTTGGTACTGCTGATAATATAAGGATGTACTTACTTTCCTAGTTCAAGTACAACCTCTATGCCTTATTATCTCCAACTCCCCCAAACCCCATTTCTTATATTTTTGGTTATGAACCTACCCATCTTTCCAGTCTCTCAAACCCCATTTCTTAAAGGTTGATCCAGGGGCAGAAACTTCATTATCAGATAGGGTTTTTTACCCATGGTTACTGTAGCACAACTCAGACTTACTGGTCAGTCCGCATTTTAACATGATCACCTATATTTAGTGAATCGAACAATCGGGTGATGAACTCACTCATTAAACAGCAAGCATTGCAGAGTATGGTGGAACATGCCTGCAATCGCAACACTCTGAAGGTGGAAGCTGGAGGATTGCTGCAAGTTTGACTCCAGCCATGTGAGTCAGGACTACATACTGAGAGCCTTTTCAAAAAAAACAAAACAAAACAAAACAAACAAAAAAAAAAACAAACTAAACAAGCGCACCCCCCCATCCCAAGGAAACATGGAGATTTGGAGACAAAACAATATGTCCTCCTCACAAGTAAATCCCATTTACTTTTATTTTTATCAAGAGCATTCTAGATGACAATCAGGGCCACTTGGGGGGATTGGAAGGAACTGCGATACTGCTTGGTAAAGAGCGTTTCCCTCTGAAGGAAGAAGGAAGCAGCCAGAACCGAGAGATGGCTGGGAGGCTTGGAAGGGTTTGCTGTGTAAGTTTGTGTCCTGGGATTTCACAGAAGGTTCGAGCACAAAGTCTGTGTGCAGCAGACAAAGACGGACAGGATCAATGCACAAGATGGGACCAGGGCTGCTGCTCATTAGTGCGGCACTTGCTTAATCTGCACAAAACCCCGGGTGACATTCCTGACGTCTCAAAAAACAACTCCCAAACTGAGAACAGCGACTTGAGTTGAGAACAGAGTGACAGGAACCAGCCTGCTGTGCAATGTCCTTACTCTGAGTAGGGCTTGGTGGGAATTCCAGGATTTTAGCTGCTGGGGTGGGGGTTCATTTCAGACCAGAGGGACAGGAACTGCTTTCAGATAAAGCCAGTGTTCTCACAGACACACCTAAGGTATAACTGGGAATTCCAAGAAAGAGTGAGTCTGGGAGGGTCTAGGGAAAAACGAAAGAATTTAAAAGCATTTTTATTTTTATTTATGTCTTTATATTATAAGGTGCACGTGTCCACAGAGGCCAAAAGAAGCCATCAGATCCCTCGGAGTTGGAGTTACAGATGTTTGGAGACACCCATCTTCATGAAGGGTTACCATCTCCTCCTGATAAAACAGCAAGCATTCTTAACTGCCTGGCCATCTTTCTAGCCTTGACAAATGAATTATTTCTGTTCATGTCCCCACTAGCTTCTATAGGATGTTCTCCTTCAAGAACAGCTTTGGGTTCTATTTCTGATCATTGTTTTCTAATCCTTGGTTACCCTAGAGAAGTGTTTAGAATATTTTTTTGAAAGACTGGAGTGTAGCTCAATGTGTGTTTGCTTAGTATACATAAGGCCCTGGTCTCCTTGTACAGCACAACACAAACAAGAAAGTCCCGAAGCCCAGGAAAGAATGGTATTGTAGAATAGGGGCCTCCCAGGGAAGTACCGCACTGTAGAATAGGGGCCTCCCAGGGAAGTACCACACTGTAGAATAGGGGCCTCCTTTTGCACCCCCCAGTCAGTCATTTCTCTCTCTTCCTGTCTTTATTTGGAAAATATGAATCTCATTAGTATCTCCTTGAAATGGATCATTGGGGTCGGCATATTTAGTAAGTCATCTGCACCTCCCTGATACACCGTTCTTGATAATAGAGCTTGTACTCAGTTGACCTCCAGACTACCACGATTCTCAGCTTTATCTCATACTTTACAAGTTTCCCCCTAAGAACATTGTATTTGCTCTTCAAGACTTTGGATGTGTACTTTATTTCCTCTGTGGAAGGACCCAGGTAAAGTTTAAATTACAGTTAGTTGATAGAGGCCAAAGAAGAAGATAGAAAAATTTAATTAGTTTTCGTGCAAAGTAGTGTGTATTAATCTGACTTTCTACACTAGAGATTAACATATCTTAAGGTGCACACGGAATGTTCTGTTTAAATACACAGGGTCTGAGTTCATTCTCTCAGCTTATTTTCTGTCTAGACAGAGAAGAGAATCAAATCCCTTCTAAATTATAAAATTGTTCCTTGATTAGATATCATGCCCATCTCCTGAGGTGTGCGGGGCACTTCATAAATTGTTAAAGCCTGTTAATGCTTGATTTTATTCAGGACGCACAGAGCAGCCACCTCTGGTGGCTCCTGCTACAGTCGTCAGCCCACCCGTTTCTAGGGCTGGGTGGGGCGAGTTCTCATGCAGAACCTCCCCCACCCCAAATGTTTACGCACTTAGGGGTCAGGTCTTTCTGCCTGAGCTATTTCTCAAGTGCCTGGAGCTCAGCCTACAGGTATCAAATGAGAAAGAATTGTGAAACATCAATGGCCTCCTTGCTGCCAACAGCCAGCTGGGACAGGAGATCTAGACATGAGGCAAGAAATGGAGTGGGGATTCTTTATTTCTGCATGGCTCCTTCCTGTAGTTTGTATATTATTTGTGTCCCCTAAGAGTTCACGTGTTTGGACTTTCAGCGCCTGGAGTGTGGTTGAGAGATAGCAAACGTTTAAAAAGTGGGCCCTGGTCTCAGAAAGGTAATTTTTTATTTTGAGACTCTGAGTTGGTTTCTCATGAGATCAAGCTATGAGAGCAAGCACAATCCCCAAACTGCCCTGGCTCCCTGTCTCAGCATGTGATGGTTTTCATATGTGTTGTCACGGACGAAGTCTTCCCTGTGGACCTCATCATTAGGGTTATCTGGTCTTTGACATTCGTTATCGAGAACAGTGGTAGAAACAGCCCTTCTTAAATAGCATTGCCAAGCCGCAGGTATTTCCTGCGGTAATGAAGACTGGAATAAGACTTTCTCCTACCTGGAGGAAGTTTAAACACTTAGTTCCAGTGCCTACAATCTCACTCCTCTCCAGCCTCACTCTGTTGTTTCGCTCTGGCTTCCTGGGATCACTTTTGAAACAACTCCTTGAGCCCATGTCTTTGTGTCAATCCCCACTTGGGGACAGCTCAAGCAAAGACAAGGGGAGCAGATTGCTAATTTGTTGAGTTATATAGGTTGATCTTTAACACAAGCTCACAATTGGTTAGCACTTGCCTGTGACTATTGTGTGAACACCCTAGAGAGCCTCCCACATGCTGGGCAAGGATTTTAGGTATTGAATGAAACACACAGAGTCTCTGTCCTCATGAATCCTCCACACATCTCACCTAAGCCTTCCCATATCCTCCTATGAGCTACATGCATTGCTACACTCATGTGTGACCAGCATGCTTGAGAAGTCTCAGCTCTTCATGAATGTAACATAAAAACAGGTTTTTTTTTTTTCTTCCTAAGCATGGCTGAGTGTTTCCTTTCAGGGGCTGGAGAGATGGCTCGATGGATAAGAACACTTGAAGCTCTTCTTGAGGAATCAAGTTTGGTTACCAACACCCAAATCAGGCAATTCACAGCTGCCTGTAACTCCAACACTAAGAGTTACTGGCTTCTCTAGGTATCTGCACACACATGGTATGCACATACAAGAGACAGACAGAGAGAAGAGGAGGAGGGAAGGGGAGGAAGTGAGGAAAAGAGCAAGAGAAAGGCAAAGAAAAAGAGAGGGAAGAGAGAGAAGAGAGAGAGAGGGAGGAGAGTTTTTCAAGACTGGCCCTTCTGTGTAGCCCTGGCTGTCCTAGAGCTCACTCTGTAGACCATGCTGGCCTTGAACTCACAGAGATCCCTCTGTGTCTGCCTCCTGACTGCTGGGATTAAAGGTGAATGTCACCATACCCAGCATAAATAATTTTTAAAATTAGACCACTGTTTATTATTAAAAAGTCACACCCAAGGACAATGACTAAGGCATCTTTTTATGCCTTGACTGTGTGTTGGTGATGCCTTGTGGACATTAGGAACCTGAATTGGTTCCTGAAGCCAGAGATTTTTGAATCAGTGGATTTGGCCTGTGATCTGAGGATTAAAAACCTCCATGTAACACACTTTCCTTCCTTCCTTCCTTCCTTCCTTCCTTCCTTCCTTCCTTCCTTCCTTCCTTCCTTCCTTCCTTCCTTCCTTCCCCACTCCCTCACCCCCTCCCTCCCTCCCTCTCTCCTTCTCTTCTTTCTTTTTTTCTTTTGACAAAGTCTCTTTATGTAGCCCTGGCCTCTACGTAACTCTGGTTGTCCTAGAAGTGACTATGAAGACCAGGCTGATCTTGAACTCACAGACATCTGCCTGGCCTTGCCTTTTGAGTGCTGGGATTAAAGGCATGCACCACTCTGCCCAGGGCTCCAAGTAACTTTAATGTGCGTCAGGATTGAATACCTTGCTCCTACGGTCTGTAGGAGAGAGTGGAAGCAGCCTGTCCCCCAACACCTTGTCATGTCTTACCTGTGTAGACTGAAGTCCATTTCTTCTATATTACTCACCACTATGATTCTTCCTTGTTGTCTCTAAATTTAGAGGGGTCAGGAACCAACCATCAGGCCAGTGACATCTAACAGCATCTCTAAAAGGATACTTGTTTGACTCTAAGCTGTGGCCTGAAAGTTCTGTGTTAAGCCTCCGTTTCTAATTGCATCTGGTTTCAGTGGCCCTGAATTCTATGGTCTGTGGACACTGCCAAGCCTGTTCTCTCAGTGTTCAGACACTGGACAGTGGCCAGTCCAAGACCCTTCCTGATTATCCTGCTAGTAGCCCCAGTGTTCAAGCAGACACCAATGTATGTGATGTAAATCTCCTTCTGAGTCCTAGTTTTAAAAGTTATTTACTTCTTTTCTCTTTCTCTCTTTATTCCTCTCTGTGTGTCTCTGTCTCTGTCTCTATCTCTATCTCTGTCTCTCTTTCTCTGTCTCTCTGCCTCTCTGTCTTTCTGTCTCTGTGTGTGTGTGTGTGTGTGTTCCAATGCCACAGTATGAATGTGGAAGTCAGAGGACAATTTTTGTGGGGGAGTGTGTCACATTTTTCCTTCCACCTTGTGGATCTTGGGGATCAAACTCAGATTTGTGTCAGCTTTGTGACAAGTGTCTGTAGCTACTATGCCATCTTGCTGGCCTCAGTCCTGAGACCGTTTTACCCTGCATGCAGGATTGTCTTGTGAACTTCTCTATTCAACTTCAGAGATGGAGCTGCTTGGTTCAGGCAAGAGCTAGCTCTTTCCAAAAGCTCCAATGCCTTCCCCATGGACCTTCTTCTCTTACTTTCCTGGCAGGGTACGTGTTGGAGGAGGTTGGTGATCACAGAAGGCAATTGTAGTTCAATTAGCCATTCTCAGCCAATTCTGAGTTAGTTACTGCTGCTGAACCTTGAACTACCTTGAACTCACTAGTCAGTGTTTTGGATGCTGTTTGGTTTTGGCCATCAGCTTGAAAACCAGTTGCAGGAGTGAAAGATAATCTTTCCCACAAAGCCTCTCACTTTTTTTTTTTTTAAATTTTGCCATAGGAGAGAAAGGCATGGAGGTGGCTTGAATGTGTTAGAACATGGCTTCCTATTTAGATGTGTGGGCGGGAGAGACCTTTGCAATGGCTAGGTCACACATTTTCTGCCTTCATGATTAACTATGTCATGCCTTAATGAGTCAGTGGATTTATGGTTGTCTAAGAGGTGGCCTGGTTAGGAAGTCAAGTTCTTTGTGGTGTATCTTCTCTGTCTTGCTGTATGCTGATCCTTGCCCTGTTATGATGTGTCAGAGAGCCCGTGTCACATGCTGGACTCATGCTCCTTGACCTCCCAGTCTGCAGCCTTATGAGCAAACTTCATCTTTGTAAATTGCTTAGTTGCCAGTCCTGTGTTGAAGCAAACTGACTGAGGCTCAGACACTAGAGTGCCGGACCCACAGCCAACAGCTTTTGCTTGTAGAACTGAAAGCTCAGCCCTGCTTCTCTCTTGCCTATGTTTCTCTCTTGAGGGTGAGTGGATATGAAGTGTTGCTGGTGTTCCTTCTTGACGTATCAGTTTCCGAAGAAAAATGTTCGCTTTTATATTTAACAAATATGATTTTCAACACAAAATAATATAAAATGTAGGCAAGTCGAAAAACAACCACGAGGAAATTTCTGCTGTGACAGCTTCTGTGAGTTCCACCATTTGCCTGCAATTAGTGGGAATGTAAGCCTTGATTCTATTTATTGCCTTTGGTCACTACATTGAGAAAATTCTAGAAGACAGAATTTATAGTACATAAAAATTTACATCATCCCTAGTGCTGGGAGATCTCAGACTACATTTTTATGTGTTATATTTTGTAGTAAACATATAAAGTAGTAGAGGCTTCTTAATATATCCTTACTTTTGGTTAACTCACTTGCTTCCTCTCTCCTCCCTAAGCCCCTATTCCAATTTCAGCCTTTCATCCTGAGAAATCCAACCCCCTCGTCTCATGTCACCTAGTAGAAAGTTTTACCATACTCTCTACTTAAGAAAAAAATATAGGGAGCTGGCCTGGTAGTGCACACCTTTAATCCCAGTACTTGTGAGACAGAGGCATGCAGATCCCTATTAGTTCAAGGCCACTCTGGTCTACAAATCAAGTTCCAGGACAGCTAGGGCTGTTACACAGAGAAACTTTGTCTCAAAAACCAAACCAAGCCAAATCAAACCAAAATATGAAATTTAGAGTCAGGCGGAAGCCTGGTACAGGGGAATCTCCTAGGAGTCTATGGTGAGGACCCCAGCTTAGACTTCACAGAAGCTGTCTCAGGAGAAATTCCCTCTTTTAGTCTGGTCACCCCACATACTTCCTCCCTGGCTATCAGCATTTTATTAAACCAATATGAGTGACAAATCTTTACAGTGTATAAGAGCTTTATCCCACAGCAGATAGATTCAAATAAATGGTAAAAGTTCAAGGTGTTGGATATAGCAACTACCTTAATCTAATAATTACTCATTGCAGTAGGTACAGCTGTGTTTCATGGTATCCCCTTAAAGATATCCAACTGTGTGTCAATGTTTAAATGCAAATACAAATAAATGAGTTCAAAGTTATATGTTTGTCTTCTTCTTCATCTTCCCTTTCTCACTGTAAAGGTATAAATGACATATAGATTTTATTTACCATGAAATAATATGATAAATTCATCAAAAATAAATATAACTTCTCTGTAAGATACTTATTGATCCAAGGAACTTGAAAATATACTTTTCCCTTTTGTTCATCCTTTTGTACCCACTGAGTTGTTCAGTTCATCACAACCCACATATCTACACACATCTGCATGTCCACCATCCACACACCTTTAACATTGACTTCGACCTTTCTTTCCTTCCCTCTTACAATCCCGAGATTTGAACCCAGAACCCTGTACATGCTAGGCAAGTACTCTACTACTTGGTAGCAGCCCAATAGCAGAGATTTTTGTTATTATTACATTATTTATTTAGAGGAAGAAATACCCACAATGTAGAGCTTAGAGGATAACCTGAAGCAGTCAGAAAACTTGGAGAACTCAGCTCTCCTTCCACTATATGGGTCCCAGGGGTCCAATTCAAACACTTAGGCTTGGTGGCAATGCTTTCACCCACCAAGCCGTCTCACTGGTCCCCAGTAGTGGAGAAGTGCAAGGCATTACCAAGGGACAGACGGTGAGAGCTGGCAGATGAGAAGTGTTGTTGAAAGACCCTGTTAGTTTGCCCATCATAGCTATTTTTTGTTTTGCTCATTTCTGTTGGGGATTTTCCATTACAGCCACAAAGTTGCAAAACATCCAAGGTTGGAATGTCCCCTGCCCAGTCTGAACCAGATGGGCATTGATGATAAACACCTGTGGTCTGGTGCTAGAAGGTCAGCCCGCCCAAGTAGGAAAGAACAGAGAGATAAGGGATACAGAGAGTGCTGAGTTGTCCCTCAGACGAACAAACAACCCTGTCCTTAAATGAACTCATCGCCTTATTTGAAATGACCAATNCCATCATAGCTATTTTTTGTTTTGCTCATTTCTGTTGGGGATTTTCCATTACAGCCACAAAGTTGCAAAACATCCAAGGTTGGAATGTCCCCTGCCCAGTCTGAACCAGATGGGCATTGATGATAAACACCTGTGGTCTGGTGCTAGAAGGTCAGCCCGCCCAAGTAGGAAAGAACAGAGAGATAAGGGATACAGAGAGTGCTGAGTTGTCCCTCAGACGAACAAACAACCCTGTCCTTAAATGAACTCATCGCCTTATTTGAAATGACCAATGAGAACCCTGTAACCATGCATCTGCTTCTGTAAGCCGCTTTTTGCTTCCCCAACCATATAAAAGCAACCCCTGAATTCAGCCCGGCACGCTCAGCTACCTGAAAACTGCAGCGTCCACAGGCGTCTGTGTATTCAATAAACCACCTCTTGCTCTTGCATCCAGGGTACTGGGCCTTGTTCTTGGGGAAGGGAATCCGGGGGTCTTTCATTGTGAAATGCTAAAGTTGCTGGATGGACATGCTGCCGACTTCCCATCATAGCAGTTGTGCTTACCTGCCTAAGCTTGAGACAGTAAAAATTCCAGCATGGATAGGAGAGGGGACCCTGAGACTCCACCCCACTGGAGGAGCTATTGGCAGTTGACAGCTGCTGAGGAAGGGTCACTATCCTTTGCCCATGTGGCCCCTGGTAGGTTGCCCATTGTTGTAAGGAGGCCACTTGTTTGTTTCCTGGCTGCCTAGACTCCAGAAATAACAATACAGAAACTGTATTAATTAAATCACCGCTTGGCCAATTAATTAAGCGTATTGCTAGCTAGCTCTTACGTCTAGAATGAACCCATCTCCATCATTTTATATTTTACTATGAGGCTTTGTGGCCTACTGGCAAGGTTTCAATGTGTCTGTTTCTGGCGGCAGCTCCATGGCTTCTCTCTCTCTCTCCCCATCTCCTTTCTCCCAGCATTCAGTTTAGTTTCACCCCCCTCACGCATAGCTGTGCTCTACCTTATCAGGCCAAGCCAGTTTCTTTACTAACAAATGGTATTCATAGCATACAGAGGGGAATCCCACATCAGCCCATGCTCTTGGTGATGGTCTCACATCTGTGGACATGTAGGCAGCACTATTGTGACTCAGGCTTAGTAACAGTAGTAAAAAAAGGACATGAATATGGGAGGCAAATGGGGTAGGGAGTGATGGGTAGAGTTGGAAGAAGGTGGTGGGAGATGGGAGTGAAACGATAGAGAAGTCTATATCTAATCTCTCTCTCTTCTGTGTATGTATGTATGTATGTATGTGTGTGTATGTGTCTGTATGAGTGTGAACACTGGTGAACTGGTTAGACTGGGTAGCCAGCAAACATCAGAGCCCTTCTTGTTCCCACACCTCCAGTATTGGAACTACTGGGGTGCACCACAGAGCACCTGTGACTTTCAGACACAGGTTCTGAAAGTGTGGAAAGCACTTTATTGACTAACAGTCAATATCACTTCTGTAATTTTCGACAAAGGATCTCCCTATGCAGGCTGTTGACTGAAATTTTCTGTCCCACCCGGTCCTGCAGTCATTCAGCCCCAAAGAAATACACAGAGGTCTTTAGTTATAAACTGATTGGCCCATTAGCTCAGTTTTTTTATTAACTAATTCTTATATCTTAAATTGGCCCATTATTCTTGTCTATGTTAGCCATGTGGCTTGATACCTTTTTTGGCGAGGCAGTCACATCTTGCTTGCTCTGTGTCTGG
>LOEQ01005136.1:143089-167000 GCA_001685075.1 Bramus lutescens
TGTGTCTGGATCACGACTGCAGACTGCAGAATCCTCTTCCCAGAATTCTCCTGTCCTCATTGCCCTGCCTATATTTCTTGCCTGGCTACTGGTCAATCAGCATTTTATTAAAAATAATACAAGTGACAGGATAAAAGACCATTTGTCCCACAGCATGTTTGCCTAAAATTTGTTGATGATGATTTTAGACTTGAGTTTCTTCTGCCCCAGCCTCCAGAAAGCTGGCAGCACAGGTGTGCACTACCACACTCTACTCCCCATATTGTTGTTGTTGTTGTTGTTATTGTTGTTGTTGCTTTGTCACTGCCCATCACCAAGGGAATTGCCAGTACTAGGGAGTTGGGAGAGGAGAACTCTGTCCCTTTGGTGTATGTGATAGGAGACAGGACTTTCCCCACTATCTTGGAGTCATTTTCAAAATATGAAAACTACATATATCTGAGCAGACAAAATAGGAGATAAAGCAAAAATTGCAATGTGTCACACAACCATCAAATGAGTAGTCACTTGTCAAAATTGCCATTTATAGCTCCTAATTGCTTTTGATTTATAGCCTAGTATTCTTCTATACCTTTGTATAAATATTTTGGTAGTTATCAAGTTTTGATTTAAAGTGATATTATTTCCATTTGTATGGAGGCTATTTCCTTCTTGGGAGGCTTGTTAGCAATTACATATGTAAATATATGCATACTTTCTTTTGACACATTCTCTTGGGAAAAATTACACCACAAAATTATTAATGTACATGAAAACAACAGTTAAATTTCCCAGAGGATAAATGGGGCATAGAATATCTTTACATATTTAAAGGCATCCACCAATATCACTGGAAGGTTGCAGGGATGGGGAAAGAATATTAAAATAATAATTTTCCCTATTAAGCTTTTTAGGAAATGTGATCAGTGAGTATTCTTACATTATACCAGAAGAATAACAAGGAGGTGTGTTTTATATTCCCCAACAGTATGCTAGAGACAAGTCTGTTCTGTCTGTTTCAATGTTTATGTAACATACATTTCTTTGTGTGAAGAGGAATTCATAATTTTTCTTTGTTTTATTGTTCTGAATCAAATATTCACCCTTTGTTTTAATTCCCCCATCCTCCTCTTCTTCCTCCTTCTCCTCCTTTTCTTCATCTTCTGTTTTTTTTGAGACAGGGTTTCTGTGTGTAACTGTCTGTCTTAGAACTTTCTCTGTAGACCAGGTTAGCACTAAACTCAGGGATCTGCTTGCCTCTGTCCCCCCAGGTGCTGGGATTCAAGGCATGTGCCACCACATAACTCCTTATTTCCTTAGGCTGTTTTACCTCTTTCTTCTCATCACTAGACATCGTGAGTGACAGTCACACTCTAGTCCTGCCTTCCTCCTCTTATCCACACTCTTCCTTTTTCTTGACATAGGTTGTGGAGTGTAGTCCAGACTGGGTTCTCCATCCTTCTGTCTTAACCTCCTGAGTTCTGAGATTATAGGTGTGTGCCATTGTATCTGATTTACAATCAAACCTTGAAATACCAATCATTGTTGGGATGAAAATTATAAAATTTCATCAGTTCATCAAATATCTTTGTCAGGAACATGTTGTAAAAAATAATAAAAAACCCAGAGACAGATATTGGGGTTCAACCTGAAGATCAGAAAATCAAAACAGCCAACCACTGACTGTTACCTCTACCTCTATCCTACTTCCACAAATCCTCAAAATGAGGCTGAATGTGAGACCTGTCTCCTCCTGTTTTATATTCCTCCCTAGTGCTGGGATTAAAGGTGTGCACCACGGCTGCCATGCCTCNGCTAACTAGTGTGGCTGCTGGGATTAAAGGTGTGTGCTACCACTGCCTGACCTGCATGGCTGACTAGTGTGACTGCTTTGCATTGACCTCAGGCTAGGTTTATTTATTACAGCACAAATAATATACCACTTTATTTCCCCTTTTTGTCTAAAATAAAAGAAAGGCTATAACTAATATGAGAAAACTATAAACAATAAGTACAATGACTATATACAATATATACAGGCAATAAATACATCAACAATGTCTAGTTCATTTGTATTTGACAAATTCAGAGAAAATACTCTATCTTATTTTGTTGAGTTCAAAGTCTTGTACCTAATTTACTTTTTATTGTAACTTGCTTTCTGCATCTGGTAAACAAGGAAAACTATAACTATCTAGTCTTCAACTAGAAACCCAAGAGGAAATATTACCTGAGTAAGCAGGAAGTGTGAGTAAGTGAATTCCCAAAATTGTGAAAAATGGCAGAAACATCTGGCTGCCTGGACAGTCACCCAAAGTACCTCTGTAACCTTGGGGCCTCAATCTTTGGCCTACAGGCCTAGAGTATCTGATAGACTTTTCTATGAAGCAGGGTTTTTGAAGGACTGTCCCACCTTGTCTGGCAAGGTTTGGCAGTCACTTTCTTTTGTGTCCTACTTGTTCCATTAGGACTGCATACTGTCAGCAGTTGTGGCAAGAGCACTTTCTTGCCCAGTAACTTACTTTTGCCACAAAAAACCCCAACTCCATGTGAAGTTTCTATGATGCTCATCATCTTCTCAGAAGTAGGCTGGTACTGCCAAGAGCAGACATGTTTATTACCAAAAAAAGAAAA
Organism: Bramus lutescens; assembly: GCA_001685075.1. NCBI lineage: Eukaryota > Metazoa > Chordata > Mammalia > Rodentia > Cricetidae > Bramus > Bramus lutescens. Next base: position 145,703 of record LOEQ01005136.1, read on the forward strand.
AAGAACCAATGTTATTAAAGCATCTTAAATGCCATATTCTGATGTCTGAGTATTCAATCTCTGAAATGTTCGAAGATTATCTGTCTGTTTAAAATATATCTCTGTTTAACCTTGAAAACAAACCTAATGTGACTATAAGTTCTATTGTAATAGGTAACTAATTACTAACCTGCATCTCCTTATTATGCTAAACAGTTGGTAACAATAACTTTTAAGGACTTGAAATTTGCATTGCATTGTTGAATGAGCTGTATAGGTAAAATACCTTGACCAAAATTAGAAGCATATGTTTTAATGAAATGAATCCCAAATTTGTTTCAATATGCAAAAATTTGTATACAATATACGATAGTCCAATCAAATGTAAAACATTTAAAAAGAGTAGTTTCTTTTTAAAAGTAGATTCAATAATCTACCTTTTAATCTTATCATATCATTATCCTCCCTTTTTTCTTTTCAAATAGATTCAATAATCTACCCTTTTATCCTTTCATATTTATATTCCTCTTTTCTGTTTTTAAAACAAGAACCTTGAATCTAATTTCCTTTATTTAGCTTTTTTCCTGACCATTGCCAATAACATGTTGTAACCAATCCCCCTAAACAATGATAAATATCCATAACCCATTGAATGACCAAATCCACCCACTCCACCTCTTGGGAATATGGGCATCATATTCTTAAATTTACTTTCTGCTGTCTGGGGGTAATGGAGTCTTTCAGGGATCCTGAAAAGAAAAATCTGGGTTAATTTTCAAGTCCTAGAAGGGGTAGCTGTATCATTTATTATTCAATCTCTGCATAATGGGAAGTGCAGGGCTTGTTTCAAGTCCTGGCTAGAGTAGTCCATTAGACTGGGTCATTTCAACTAGCCACCTTGAAATTGTTCTTAGCCGCTTGTAGTCCAAAGCCAATCTTTAGGTGGTGTTTTTCAGTTTTGTGGTGTTATACAGTTCACCACTATAGGAACTCCTTGGCAAGGTGCCCAGACTGGAACAGATACAGGAGGAAGGATGCAGGAAAGAATGAATATAGAAGATCTTGGAGTTTACAGAAGAGAGAAAATCCACAATAATTATTCTTCCTGGAGAGATCAAGGAAGGCTTGCTGGGCTGGGAAGCTCTGCTGTTGAGGTTTCAATAGCAGAAAGGATCCTTATTCAGTACCAGACAGTTTAAACACCCTCTAGGTGGAGTAGCACAGGTAAGAAAGCAAGCCATTGACACAATTAAAAAAAAAACTTGTTGTGTGCTACTACATGCTTTGTGTTTGTTAAGGCTTTTAGTAGGTAATGATGCTTGTCCAAAAATGTTAGTTTTAGAAGCATGGGCCTAGTCAAAAATCCATTGGCATAGAATTTAGTTCAGTTTAGCTGAAAGTTCCCAGGAAAGCCAGTAGGTAGCAGAGGTGAGAGAAGGATTTGGTTCCTGTTTTTCTACAGTATCATTTTTATCGCACTAAATGTAATCATGGGCTTTGATTTTCCTAAGCTGTTTACATGTTGTAACTGCCTTAATTATTCTCCCCCTTTATCTGTTTGGATAGCGCGGAAGCTGCAACTCTAATTCTCTACAAGTTCACGTCACTTGGAAGGTTGCTGTTCCAGAGGGAATTGGGAGGCACTAGCAGCTTCCTTTTATGTTCTTGGTATTTCCAAATGTCTCTAGTGGTGCACATTTGTTTGAAGGAGGAGGTTTAAAACAGAGCGGAGTATCTTCGGCAGCAGGAGTGTGTGTCAGCTCTCAGCATCCATCTTAGTCTCTTGGCGTTTCCTGGAGAGCTCTGCAAATCATTCACAGCGACTAGACATGAAAGGGCCTTCCACACTCGGCATGCTTCTGTTTCCCCAAGTATGCTGCACAGAGCAGTGGCATGGGAGATGATTGTAAACAGATCAAGACTGAATCCTTGGTTTTTATTATAAGAGATGGATATGATGGTGAGTGTCTGAAATTCTGGCACTTGAGAGGTAGAGGCAGGAGGATCAGGAGTTCAAGGCCAGTTTGCCTACATGAGACCATGTCTCAATAAGTAAAGAACAAATCTGTTCCTTAAACACCTTTTAAAAAAACAGGCAGAAGAGATGATCCAGTGATTAAGAGGACTTAGTTTTTCAAGACAAAGTTTCTCTGTGCAGCCCTGGCTGTTTTGGAACTCATTTGTAGACCAGGCTGGCCTTGAACTCTGCCTCCCTCTCTGCCTTCCAAGTGCTGGGATTAAAGACCTGCATTATGGCCACTGAAAGAGCATTTACTGTAATAGAAGACCTCTTAGTTGGTTAAGTGCTCAAAAGCTAGTTTAACACCCACCACTAACTCCAGTTCCTAGAATCTGATGCTATCTTCTGGCCTTTGAGGGCACTGCATACATGTGGTGCACAGACATACTTGCAGACAGAACACCTATATTGATAAAAATAAATCTTTAAAAATTATTAAAATTATTTATCTTATGTGCTTTATGCTGTGGGATAATGCACTTGTACCCTGTAAAAATTTGCTACTTATATTGGTTTAATAAAATGCTGATTGGCCAGTAGCCAGGCAAAATGTATAGGTTGGGTTACCAGAGTAGGAGAATTCTGGGAAGAGGAAAGGCTCAGTCTGTACTCACCAGCCAGATGCAGAGGAAGCAAGATGAGAATGCCTCACTGATAAAAGGTGCTAAGCCATGTGGATAAATATAGACAAGAATTCTGGGTTAATATAAGTTGTAAGAGTTAGATAATAAGCCTGAGCTAATAGGCCAAGCAGTTTATAATTAATATAATCCTTTGTGTGTTTCTTTGGGCTATGGGACTAGATGGGACAGAAACTTTCCTCTACAGTTTTATGTATTTATTGATGTATGTATTTATTTTTTGTGTGCATGTGTGCAGTTCACTGCATGCATGTGGAGGTCAGAGAACAACTAACAGCAGTGCCTTCTCTTCCTTCCATCCTGTGGGTCCTGGGGATTGAACTCAGGTCATTAGTCTTGATGACAGTCCTATTTATACACTGTGCTATCTCACCTGCCCTGCAAAACATTTTAAGTAGTATGTACAAATAGGTATTTATTTTAATGTAAATAGTAAGCTACATGATAAGGTATGTCGGCACAACAAATATATTATTGGTTAGAATGGAGCTAAGTGAAAATACAATTTGTTGTAAAGTCTTAAACAAGCAACATAAACAAGTGTAAGTGGTACCAGAAGTTGACAACATCTGTAACAGTGATGTACACCGTTGTGCATGTGTAACTGTGGTATGAGCAGTTCTAGTGCCTGCAACCTGAGGTTGCCACAAAGAGCCTGTGGGCGGTTCATAATCTAAGTGAGTTTGTCGTGCCCAACTCTCCCACCTGTCAATGCTGAGACTGTGATCCTGGCCCCCCAGAGATAGGAAGCACAACCCAGTAGTTTTCTCAGGAGGCTTCAAAACTCCACTCCCAGTCTTGTGTGGCATCAGTGTGACTGTTATCTTGCTGACCTCCTCATGAAAAGTCTCCTTCATACAGGCTCTCAGGTCAGCAGATAGGAGCAGGGGTTTTCTCTTGGTCTCCCAGGAGATCCCAGTAGATTCTCTGAGTAGGCAGGATGGTTGCCCCACTGTTCAGCCTTGTCTGATGTAGCTGATATCACTTGATCCAGCCTGAGTTGTGGTTCAGAGGGACTGAGCTGTCCAGCTGCACCTCCTAGTGGGGTGATTCCTAAAAGAGGCAAGGCTGCTCCTCTCTCACTCTGGTAGATGATTAGACCTACAGTCACACCTCCTCTGAGCATGTGTCGCAGGCACACACACACACATACACACACACACACACACACACACACACACACACACGTGCTGGGAGAGATGCTGGGTGTCTTTGTCCTGCCCAGCTACACTTTTCTGCTTCTTTCTTCTCTCTTCATCCTTTGGGTACCGGATTCACCTGTAGGTCTGTGGCTCAGAGAAACACCCCGTTGTACTCAGTTCTCTGTAGATATGACCAAAATACCCAAGAGAACAACTTAGAGAGAAGGAATCATTTGGCTGATGTTACCCTAGGTTCTATCCATAGTAATTTGGTTCTGTTGATTCTAGGCACTTTGTGAGGCAGAACATAATGATGGACAGGGCATGAAGGATACAAAGCATTTTTTCCCGCTAAATATTTTTGATTTATTGTTGGTTTAATCCATGGGTGCAGCAGAACCCATGGATACTGAATGCCAATTGTACACCAATACCAGTTTTTTTTTTCTGAAGGTCACTTTTGATCCTGTTTTGCAGAGGTGAGTTATATCTTGTTGGTTAAGGAAGCCCTTCATTCACTGGTCTGTGAGCAAAAGCCTTTTACTCATATTGCATAATAAGTGCTCTAGGGACATGACTGCCATATACATGACATCTATATCAGGTGATTATTATTACTTCTGTTTGTATCCTCACACTAGAGTACATGCTTTCTGAAGGCAATGCTTTTGCCTAGCTTACAAGCTGAAGCCAGGACAGTGTCTTACTCATTATGTTAATGTTCTTACTCTTTGGCAAGATGATGAATGAGGGACCTCATGAGTGAGCCTCAGAAGCTTTGGGGAGGCTGGGCTATGGGAATCATGTTCCTCACCCTAGGCTTGTAAATATAGATATCTAGAACAGCCCACACATTCTCTTCTAAAATTGCCTCTTGCACAGCTTGCCAGCTTTGGAACTGCAGCACAGAGTGGGTTTTAATACGGCTTGACAGCAACACAAGGCTCACAATTGCTAATTTTTCAAGGGCAGTTGCAAAGCCCAGCCACTATGCTGGCTGAAATTCCCTTTTATTGCAAGAGAAGATGCCTGTGACCACTGTTGATGAGATATAGCAATCTATATTACTATGTCTGTTGATGAGATACAGCAATCTACACTTCCTGGGGAAGCGTAGACTTCCCTAGGAAGCTCAGCTCATGCATTCCCACCACAGTGTTCTAACTGCTCGGTCAGAGTCGTCAAGAGCTTTCACTCATTAGCTGCTTCAGGAACCACCAACATACACAGTCTGTGCTGTGAGTTCAGTGCAAGGGAATGTGCTCACTTGGGTGTTTTATTTATCTGTAGTGTTTTTTGAGGGTCTATATTTTCGGATAATTAACTTTATTCTGAGATGAAAATCTATGCAGCTATCAATGTTACCTACCACCAAATCATCTTGGATAAATCCTTTATCTGATATTTTTATGTATTTAGAATTTCAAAAAATGAGATTCAAGGAAACTTGAGTTAGAAATTGGACTTTGGCATCTCACCTAGGGTCCAAGAAATTCAAATGGAGACAAGTATAAACTCCAAATTAAATAGGTGATAAATTCGTGGGCTTCATTCCTGAGCCCACAATCAGGTCTTTAAATAAGATAGAGAGCCTAAATACATGAATCCAGCTCATCTCAGGAATCAGTACCATGTTCAGAAGCTGGAAGTATCAATGCTGCTTGAAATGAGATGTCATAAATCAGGTGTGATCCAATATTAATGCAATCTTGGCTTGGGCTAGAGAGGTCATTTGTGAGCCATGACAGCAAGAGGCCACCAGCAAAACATCTTCCTTTGAGGGCAAAGCAGCCTGTGTTCAGGCTTGGAACCTGGCACTCAGAAAGCAAGACTGTGACTGTGCCCCTGTTTACACTGCAGGATCAGGGGGAGGCTTTCAAGCAGGTTGGACAACAGCAGTGTGGTGCTGTCAGGACCTGACTGAGCAGTTCAGTCAATCAGTGCTGTGTCTTGGAAGGAGCTATCAGGGTGTCTAAGAGCCTTGACTTTCTTTCTTACTCAAAGTTTAGGAAGGCTGAGAGTAGCAAATCATAAATTTGTTGAGAAGATCATATGCGATACCCCTGCCCAAAGTCTACAGTCCCAAACATGCAGCAAACTTTGGAACACATCAGACATTCTTTCTTATTTGTGAATGAACAAATGTGGTATGATCTGGTCAATTTCTTAAAGTTGTATCTTTCCCTTTCCAGTTAGCTTTTCAATCCAAAGGCCATTGTGATTCTTGGCATGTTCCATGAGCAGTGAGACCCACAAGCTCTAGCAAAGCATGAATTAGGAAAAAACAATCTTGAAAAACACATTATAGAACATATATTGAGAGCTAATTTAACCACAAAGCGTATTACCTTGCAGTACTAATAAAGATTAAATTCAGCCATAGATAACAGAAAAGCTTAATTTAACTGTGGTTTAAAACTATTAAGTTTGTGTGTTTTATACTAGAGGAAAGAAACTTGGATTGTCAGCCACTCAAGCTGCTTCTACTGTGTGGCTCTGTTGCCCCCTGGTTAGAGGTGGCTTCTTAGGCTCCAGCCTTTCTGTTCACATCCCAGCAAGCAGAAATTAGGAAAAGACAGAAAGGCAGGCGTCTTCCCAGAGGTTTTGCATCATACTTGGCTTTATATTCTTTCTTTGAACTTTGTCATGTGACTGGCCTTTGTGAGTAGTTAGGTGTGGCTGGAAGATATAGTGTTTTGAAGCCTAACATCAATGGCAAACATCCCTCCTTGGTTTGGAATCCATGACTTTCGACGTGTGAGTTGAGTTTTCGCTCACTGTGTTACACATCTTGCCCTACAGCAGGGGAATCTTTGACTAAGGAGAAGAGGAAGGAGATGCTGGTCTGTCACCGGGCTCTTCTTTTGTTCTGTAGCAGGTACAGTCAGCTCCGTGGCCGCACATTTGAGGAGTGTTGACAGAAGTGACAAAGGATGGCTGCCTCTGTTTCACAACAGTTGGAGTGTTCTACTACCGTTTCTTTTATAGATTAGAAACTTGAAGTTCGGAGACGTGAAACACGTGCTCTGAGATCGCACAGTGTTAGAGAGAGGACCAGAAGGCGGCTCAGACTGACTTACAGCAAAGCCCATTCTCCCCCACCACCTGCTTTCCACTCCTCCTTCAGCAGGCTGCTGATGTGGGCAGATGGGAAGGGTGGGCAGGGAAGTCCCTTACTGGCCATCCAGTGACTACACATGTGTGCCGGTGGATGGCTTTTACATAAAGAGTGATGCTGATTGTCTGTGCAATGGTGCGATCTGGCTCCTGACAAGTCAGGCTCGATCCAGTCCATAGGCCGGCATTAGGAGTTAGACTCTCACCAGGCGAAGCTTCCGTAGGATGCCGAGGACCAAAACAATAAGGGAATTTTCAAATGTTATGATAGAGCATTTTGGTTTTGTCCTGAGAAAAAGGGATTCTTCTCCCAGTCCCTGGCTTTGATACCCACTGTAACTCTGCTTCTCCCTCCAGTATATTTTTGTGAGAGTTATTCTTTTTACTGTTTCCATAGACAAGTGATGGAGGAAAGACCTCAATTTGGTGAACTTTTTGTCTGCTGAAATCCAGGGTTGAGTTATCAACAAAGAGACCAGAAAAATCCAAAACATGTTTCCATTTCATAGCAGGCAAAGCAGAATTATAGACAGAAGTGCAAGCTTCTGGATGGTTCTCCATCAAAGCAGTACCTGGACTCTGCAGAAAAACATTAGGAAGACCCTGGCTTCTGAGAATGGGAAGTGTGGCTGTTTTAGAGTTGCCTTTGTCCAGAATGCTCCATTAATCTATGTGTTAGGAATACATAAAGTCATGAGGCTGCAGAGGGCTAAGGAATAGCTTTACAGATAATGGCAAAGTACATTTGAAGGAACATGTCCTTTGGGTTATAGACTTGGGATATTCAGTAGCTAAGAATAAGGGCACTTAGTCATGTTCTGTAGAGGAGATTTCAGAGGGGATATTCATAGGTACATGTATAAACTTCTAAAATGTGTGCCCTATTTATAAGGCGCTTAAGATACCAAGTACCACAGTAGTATGTGCCACAGAACAGAGGACAATGATTCAGTTAAAGACATTCTGTTAGGCATTTTGTATCAGCTGTCAAGCCATGTAACAAACCACCCTTAATACCAGGATTGTGCAACCTGGGCAGGGCAAAGAAAGGATGTTTCCATCTGCTCCAGGTTATGAGGACCTGGCTCACTTGCGTGTTTGTGTGTGCCAGGAGCTGGGCTGACTCAGACACTAAAAGGCATAAGTCACACAGCAGTACTTCTTTTGTAGTGACAGGAACCCTAAATGCTGGCCAAGAGTCTTTTCCTGTGCTCATGGTCTCTTTCACAGAATGGGTCACCTTATACAGAAAGAGCCCACAAAGAGTAAAATAAGATCCTGTCAAGTTCTTGAGTGTCTAGACCTGGTATCATTTCTGCTGCCCTCTGCTGGCCAGAGAAAGTTGCATCTGGTTTAGGTTCAGGAAGGGTTTGTGGCCATCATTTCTCTGTGACCCCCTGATTTGAAGTTAACTACCTCTCCGAGGTGTATCATGAGCACCTTGAGTGAATGTAGGGGATTGTAGGAAGATGTGGAACTAAAGCAGGGTCACTGACAGTGTGGAAGCAGGTCTGGGGCACAAGGATGATGTGGAACACCCCTGAGCACTTTCGTGAAGCACTTTAAGGTACTATGATAACATGATGATTGTTGAGGCTGTCGTGATGGACAGAGATCCCAGGAAGCAACTTAAAAGCAGCAGCTTGAGACACACAGAAAATATACTCCAACAGAGGACCTTTCCTCTACTTTTATACTTGCACACAACAATGCACACCCCCTCTCCATCTCTACGTCCTAGAGAGATTGGCGTTCTCTTCAGTATTAGTACTCATTCTCCCAGAGTGTTATGAATACAGTCTCCCTTGATGCCTCCTATGGCCGTGGGTGTTAGGTACCCATGAGATTCTAAGTGTGGAGAATGAATGTATAGATTTGTACAAGCAAGTTTGTGCAGAAGTGTATATAGGAGGAGTTTGTGAGCTCTTGTGACTGTGCAGCTGTGTGCTGTGAGCATGGGAATGAAGGCAAGTGTGTGAGAACAGGCATATAAAGCATATTGGGCAAAGAGAAAATGGCAATGGCTTCCTAATCAGAGTGACATGGTGAAGATCCACCATGACCCAGAGATCTCCTCACTCCAAAGCTTTAGCTCCTTCTACTGCTGTGGCTGGTGCCACACCATGCTCCCTTTGAGAGACTGCAATAAAGGATAGAATCTGATCAAGTCAGGGTTGACCAAACATGAAGAACAAGGGGCCATGTTGCAGGGAATGGAGACACTGACAGTTTAGGGACAGGGTACTGATGAACTAAACAGGAGAGAGGCTTTCCACCTTCACCTCTTTTCTCCTGGCCACAAGCAGTGGGAATCTCTGAAGATGCCCTTGTAGTGCTTTGGGAACTGTCATTCCTCTTTTAGTGCTTTCATGTGTGTGTTCTTCCTAAGTTCAGATACCAACCACACCCTCCTGTTTTCTAGGCAACTAATTTACCCTCAGAGATCTCAAGACTGGAGTGAGTGCAAATATGATGGTTTGAAAGAAAGTGGTCCCCAAAGGGAGTGGTACTATTAGGAGATGTGGCTTTGTTAAAGTAGGCATGGCCTTGTTGGAGGAAGTATGCCACTCTGGAAGCAGGCTTTGAGGTCTCATATATGCTCAAGCCACACTCAGTGTTCAGACCACTTCCCGTTACCTGTGAGTCAAGATGTAAGAACTCTCACCTCCTTCTCTAGCACCATGTCTGCCTCCATTCTGCCTTGCTTCCTGCTGTGATGATAATGGACTAAACCTCTGAACTATAAGCAAGCTTCCCCAATTAAATACTTTCCTTTATAAGAGTTACCATGATTATGGTGTCTCTTCATTGCAGTAGAAACCCTAATTATGATAGAAGTTGGTACCAGGGACTGGGGTATTGCTGTGGTAGGCCTGATCATGCTTTTATTTGAAGGAATATGGACTTTCGGACTGTGGATCAGAAAAGCAATTGAATGGTTTTTTTGAGTTTCCTCAGGTCATTTTTAAATTATATTATTATTTTTAATTAAAAAAAACTATCTTTTCTCGTTTTACAAGCCAAGTCCATTTCCCACTCCCTCCTCTCCTCTTATTCCCTCCACTTTTTCCCCATCCCATGCCCCATCCACTTTTCAGAGAGTAAGGCTTCCCATGGGGAGTCAACAAAGTCTAGCACATTGCTTTGAGGCAGGACCAAGGCACTCCCCACAATATCTAGGCTGAGCAAGGTATCCCTCCAGAGAGAATGGGTTCCAAAAAGTCAGAACAAACAGTAGGAATAAATCCTGGTTTCACTGCCAGTGGTCCCACAGTCTGCCCCAGCCATACAATTGTCACCCATTTTCAGAGGACCTAGCTTGGTCCTATGGTGGTTCACTTTATGTCAGGCTGTAGTTGGAAGGCTTCCATTAGCTCAGATGAGTTGTTTCAGTGGGTATCCCCATCATGGCCTTGACCTCTTTGCTCGTATTCTCACTCCTCCCTCTTTTCGACTGGACTTTGGAGCTTAGTCCAATGCTCCACTGTGGTTCTCTGCATCTGCTCCCATCAGTTGCTGGATATAGGTTCAATGGTGACATTCAAGAGAGTCATCAGTCTGACTACAGGACAAGGCCAATGAAGGCACATTCTCCACTATTGCTTAGGGTCTTAGCTGGGGTCATTCTTATGGATTCCTGGGAATTTCTCCTGTTCTAGGTTTCTTGCTAGCCCCATAATAGCTCCCTCAATCAAGATATCTCTTTCCTTGTTCTCTGTCTCTGTTCTTCCCCCATCTCAACCATCCTTCTTCCTCTAGTTCTCCCCCTCTCTTCCTTTCTTTCCTTCTCCCCTTCCACATTCCCCACTCCTGTGTTCCCAATTATCTCTAGAGATCTGATATATTTCCCCGAATCTATGTATGTTTCTCTCAAGGTTCTCCTTGTTACTTAGCTTCTCTGGGGCTGTGGACTAAAGGCTCCTTATTCTATGCTTTACAGCTAATGCAGTTGAATGCTTTAATTGCTACTTAATGGGCTATTCTAGTAGGAGCATGGAAGACAGAGGTTCTGAGTGAGGTTTGAACTGCAGTTCTTGGATCAAGATGTGTCAGAGGAGAAGAATGTTATTATGTGGCCTATAGATGAGCCTTGTGATATTTTGTTACAAAATGTGGCTGCCTTTTGCCCTTGTCCAGAGTCTGAGTGAGGATAAAGAGAAGAGTTTTGGATTAATTCCAGTGTCAGAGAAAAGACTCAAAACTACCTAGTATAGACTCTGCCATGCCGTTAATTAGTGTTAACTCAAAAACAAATTTTTAATGGAAAGGAGCAACCTGAGCAGGATAAATTACAAAATGTAAAATTTGAGGAGAAAAGTAACACCACGAAGAAGAATGGAACTAAGTCCTGTGTTCAAGGAGATAAACAGATTAAGAAATGGAATAAAGAGAGCGGTGACCTCAGGGCAAGATCCCATTCCAGCTAAGTTTACAACTTGGGAAAAGGAATTAAGGGACAACATAGAGCCTGGTGTGGTGGTGCACACCTTTAATCCCAGCACTTGGTAAGCAGAGACTAAAGAATCTGAGTTTGAGTCCAGTCTGGTCTACAGAGCAAGTTCTAGAACAGCTAAGCTTAGGCAGTGAAGGAAAGCATCAAAACAGAAAGTTGGTGAAGATGTATTTGAACAAGGAGACCATGTTCCAGCTCCACTAAAGAGCAGAACTTGACAACTTTGGTCACGTGGTTCTGGAGTTAAGGATAGAAGAAAGGGGCTATAGAATCTGCCTCTATAAATAAGTAAAGCTACTGAAGCCAGTCCAGCCATGTTTAGGGATGTCCCTAGATGGAGACCCAGAGAGGCCATTACATGCTGCTGTGAAGTTGAAGCCTGGATTGCCTTGGAAAGCCCAAAATGTTGGAGACCTCAGAGTGATGGGATACCCACTGAGGAAAGCTGCCAGCCCTAGAGAAAGAAGTGTGTTGCAGTCAACAAAACTGAAAGGAGTTGAAGAGTCAAGGAACATTTTGACATCATATATGAAGATGCAGAGTTTGGAGTTTTCCCAAATGGTTTTCATTCTTGCTTTGGTCCAGTATTTCCTCTGTGCTCCCTTCCCTACATTTTGGAATGGTAATGTGTATCCTGTGTCATTACATGTTGGAACTATGTGATCTGCTTCAGTTAAGGGACTGCATGAATAACAGAAGAGATTTGAACTTTAGATATTTAAATAAGTTTGAAACTGTTAGAGACTATGGGGGACTTTTGAAGTTGGAGTGAACACACTTTTGCATTATGATAGGACTACAAGCCTCTGAGGGGTCAGGGAGTAGAATGTAGTGGTTTGAAAGAAAATGACCCCCAAAGGGAGTGGCAATATTAGAGGTGTGGCTTTGTTGGAATTAGTATGGCCTTGTTGGAGGAAGTATGTCACTGTGGAAGCAGGTTTTGAGGTCTCATGTATGCTCAAGCCATATTCAGTGTTCACACTACTTCCTGTTGCCTGTGAGTCAAGATGTAAGACCTCTCAGCTCCTTCTCTAGCACCATGTCTGCCTGCATGCTGCTTTGCTTCCTGCCATGAGGATAATGCACTAAACCTCTGAGCTCTAAGTGAGCCACTACAATGAAATGTTTTCCTTTGTAAGAGTTGCCATGGTCATGGTGTCTCTTCATAGCAATAGGAACCCTAAGACAGCAAGCATCCACATTTACTGCTATTTCTGCTTTCCTTCCCCCTTTCCTTCCTCCCTTTCTGTCTTTGTCAACACTTTCATGAACAGGGTGAGATTCTTATATTAGCTGCCTGAAAAATTAATTTTTCCCCTCACTTTTAAGGCCTTTTTATATGGATTTGTTTGAAATTGGTGTTGATTGGCTGTCCTTCATTGAACAAAATAGTAAAAAAAAATTCAAGGGTTACTTTCAAATATGCATCTTGTTTAGGAAGTGATGTGGGATGTTCTTCTGTACATGTGTTGCTTTTATTGGATAATGAATAAAGCTGTTCCAGCCAATGGCTTAGCAGAGTAAAGCCAGGTGGGAAATCAAAACAGATGCACATATATATTTAGAGAGAGAGTAGACAGAGTCAGGCAGAAGCCATGTAGCTGTCGAAGGAGGCAGAGACCATGTAGCAGCTCAAGAAGCAAGAGGTAACAAACCATGAGTCTTGTGGTAAAATAAGTATTAATAGGAATGGGTTAATTTAAGGTGCAAGAGTTAGTTAATAAAAAGCCTGAGCTAATAGACCAAGCAGCATTGTAATTAATATAGTTTGTGTGTGATTATTTTGGTATGGGCAGCCAGGATATGAATGAGAAATCTCCATTTACAAGGGAGGAGGTAAGGGCGAAGAGGTAATCTTATAAATAGTTGACTAATGGTAATTTCTTCTATATATAGTAAGCATAATTGTGACAACCCTTCTTCTAAAGGCCATGTGCATATCACCCATATCTTATGGGTGAGAAAACCAGTCTAGGACTGTGGGTTCTTTGCATGTTCACACCCATTAGAAGTAGTGGATCAAAGTTGAAACACATACTTTTGTCACTGTGTGATATCAATGTGTCGTGTCAGCACCCAGATAACCATATTATTTGACTTTCATTGTCTCTTAGCTTCTAAATTTTTATATCCATCTGAATGTGGAGGCTACTTATTTGTTTCCCAGCTGCCTAGACCCAAAAAATCACACAGAAACTATATTAGTTGCAATACTCTTTGGATAATAGCCTAGGTGTATTTCTAGCTAACTCTTACATCTTAAATTAATCCATTTCTATTATTCTGTTTTACCATGAGGCCAGCAAGGTTCTGGAGGTCTCTGGTGGGCATCTCTCTCCTTTATTAGCTACATGACTTCTCCCCAACTCTGCCTTTTTTTCTCCCAGTTTTTTTTCTCAGTTTAGTTTTCCAGCCTAGCTCTATTCTGCCCTGCCACAGGTCAAAGCAGCTTCTTTATTAACAAATGGTAATAAAACACATTAACAGCATGCAGAGGGGAATCCTACATCACTTCCCCTTTTTTCTCTAAATAAGAAGGAAGGTTTTAACTTTAACAAAATAAAATTACATATGACAAAACAGGTTCCAAATCAAGAATTACAGTTACAATATTTATATCTACTTTATCTTTTATCATAACTAAGGAAAACTATAATTATAACTATCTATTTTTTAACTTCATCAAAGACTCCAGAAGGATATAATATTGCCTAAGTAAACAGGAAGTGCATTGTAAGCAACTTCCAAAACTTTAGAATTGACAAAGACATCTGGCTGCCTGGGCAGTCATTCAAAGTTCTTCTGTAACATTGGGGCATCCATCTTCAGCCTACAGGCCATAGTATACAGTAGACTTTTCCATGAGGAAGGGAATTTTAAAGACTGTTTGCCTATATTGGCAGTTTGTCAGTCATTTTCTTCTGTGTCCTGCAGAATTTCTGAAAGACTCTTTCGTGAAGCAAGAACCCTGAAGGACGGTCTCACTTTCTTTAGGCAACTTTAGTAGTAATTTTCTGTCGGTTCTGCATGTCCAGTTTATATAGCATACCATCAATCAGTCCAGGTAAGAGCAGTTTCTTGCCCAAATAGCAAACAAACAACATAAGAAGCCTCTTCAATGCTCATCATCCTCTTGAAGAATATTGGTGCTGTCAGGAGCAGATGTGTCTCATTGTCATGAAAATTCCTAAGTTTTTGAACATTTTAAATGCTATATTCTGTTAGTTTTGGAAAGGTTTGAAGAATAAATATCCATCTGAAATATTATCCCTGTACATCTAAAAAAGTTAACTAACAGGACTATGAGCTTGACTACTATAGATGATTGTATATTAACCTGTAACCTGTATTTCTTAATTATACATTACATTTTTAAATAAACTGCACAAATATAATACCTTAAACATGAGCAGAAATAAAGATATAACAAAATTAACCTCAAATTTGTATCAATAGGCCAAGATCCATACCAATGCAAAGTATTTATTTCTATATCATACTCCCCATTAAATGTAAACAAACATTTATAAATAATCTTTTAGGGAATTTGAACATAGTTCTCTCCAAACTGCTTCCTGCTTTTTGTTGGGCAAAATGTTTTGGGGAGTTTATGGAGACCTTTCAGGTGGTCTTGGTACATCAAACCACATTAGTTTGGAAGGAATCTACAAGTGGAAACAAAAGCAGAGCCTCTTTTCTAAAGCAACATATCCTTAGACCCAAATTTTGAAGTCAAGGTACCTTTAAAGTATATATGTTGGTTGAGCTTAGCAGCCCATAAAATGAAATATCCTTCTGCACTTAGCTCATTCTCAGTCAAAAAAATTTAGAGAAAACACAATTATATATNGTGGAAACAAAAGCAGAGCCTCTTTTCTAAAGCAACATATCCTTAGACCCAAATTTTGAAGTCAAGGTACCTTTAAAGTATATATGTTGGTTGAGCTTAGCAGCCCATAAAATGAAATATCCTTCTGCACTTAGCTCATTCTCAGTCAAAAAAATTTAGAGAAAACACAATTATATATATATATATATTTCAGATTCCTTGTGAATTTTCTATCTTTATGGCTTTTTTACTGTACTACTTTTTCTATAAATTTCATATTCATTTTATTATCTTTACTCCTTTGATCTATGACTGAGGGTACTCTTTTATATTATAACTATCTATGCTCTTCTCCCTTTCTCTGTCTCAAGCCTATGTATATTTATTCAACAGTGTGACCCATTTGGAGGTCTTTTTCATCTGAATTTTGTCTTGATTATGTGCATATCTGTAATTATTTTCTGACCAAGAATGCTTTTTTTTTGTTTTTAAATGCTATGCAGGCATGGCTATGAATCAACTCCATGGCCCTGCCTGTTGGCTCTGCCCAGTCCAACATGGTGGAAGTATGTTCCTGCCTCTGAGAGCCATGCATACTGCCCCAGCTCCAGGGTCACAGTGGGTCTGTGTCTCCATTAAGCAATTTGTAATATGATAATCCCATTTAAGTGCTTGGCCTCCTGAAAGTGCCAGAGCTGTTTGTGCAACTAGCCCTCGCCTAAAGAAGCCATGCAGCCTTTGCTTCCAGTGCTGAGTCAGGAAGACCTCTATTAAAGGAGCTATGGCACCCCTGCTCACCACCAGCAAGCAGAGTCCATCTGAAAAAAAAATGCAGCTACCAAGAAGCTGTGCTTAACTCTGTTCTTTTGCCTCTAGAATTCCTTTTCATACTCTCTCAGGTTTTATGTTGGCATCTCAATTTTGTAGGTGGAGATAGCTTGTTTGTTTCTTGGCTGCCCAGACCTAAAATAATCAACAGAAACCATATTAATTGCAATACTGTTTGGCCAATAGCTTAAGCATATTTCTTGCTAGCTCTTACATCTTAAATTAATCCATTCTATTATTCTGTGTATTACCATGAGGTCATGGCCTACCTGCAAGTTTCCAACAGACCCAGTGTCTTTCTCCTTTGTTGGCTATATGGCTTCTCCCCTACTCTGCCTTCTTTCTCTCTGCATTCTGTTTAGTTTTCCAGCCTGGCTCTCTTCTGCCATGTCACAGGTCAAAGCAGCTTCTTTATTAACCAGTGGAAATAAAACATATTCACAGCATACAGAGGGCAATCCTACATCATCCATCAGTTCCTGAGGTGTTGAGCAACAACTTCAATTCTGTCTTGGATCCTCCTGGATGTTGTATGCCTGGCAATGCTGCTCGGACAGTGGGAGTGAAAGCCTTCCACTTTTTAGTGCACATCTTGATTGACTAATTTGCTTTGGAAACATTTATATGGCAGAGTAAAGCCTATTGGCAAAGTGTAGGTGTGCTCCTTTCTTCTTTATAGTCTCGTGGTCACTCGGTGTGGTTATAATACAGTCATTACTATCAGTAACCTGACTCATAGATCTAAACTTATAAATGAGAAAATCCAGCAATTTGGTAGCAATGATTTGGCCTGGAAACCACAACTGGGAGAAAGAAGAAAATGTAGTTGGATTTAACAGCGTTGCAACTACAGAAGGGAACACACACTTCTGCTCTCATCCTTGAAAGCTCCCTTACACTGGATGTCATATGTGGTGGTGATATTTTGTTTGTGCTGTAACAAATAAAGCTTGCCTGAAGATCAGAGTACAGATCCATACTACTTAGCCACAGAGGCCAGGCAGTGGTGGCAGACACCTTTAATCCCAGCACTTCAGAGACAGAGACAGAGGGATCACTGTGAGTTCAAGGCCACCCTGGGCTACGCGAGATTGAATCAGTCTAAAAGAGAAACAGAGCTCACACCTTTGATCCCAGCACTTGGGATCACAAGCCTTTAATCCCAGCACTAGGGAGGTGGAGACAGGAGTGATATGGCTGAATGGACAAAGGGATATAAGGCAGAAGGAGACAGGAGCTTGAAGCATTTGATCTGAAGATTCCTAGAGAGAAAAATCACCCTTTTGGGTCTGAGGATGTAGTAGAGGTAAGAACTAGTGGCTGACTGCTCTGCTTCTCTGATCTTTTGGCATTTACCCCTATACCTCACTTAGGTTTTTATTGATAAGACCAATTAGAATTTTAGATACAACTGTAGGTGTCCATAACCTTAGTACTTATTTTTTTTTTGTGATCAAAATCACCAATACTATTCATGCGATTGTCAGGTAAGAATCCATGATTTTCTAAATAATCTTTTATTCAAGGAGAAAAGCATTAGACAATATTTACAAATTGATATAAAAAGGACAAGCAAGAATATGACTCAGTCAAATATTTGTCAAGGTGAAGATATGTGGTTTTCAGATGATTTATAAACTAAAAATTGACTAGAAATGGCTAAGTTTCAATGCTGGAACAAGACATGAACATTGAAATAACCTCAAGGAAAGTAAGAGGGGCTTCAAGTTTATATAATAGAAAAAATCATTTAAGGGTTCAATCAAGTTAAAAACCAACCCTTAAAAGACTAAATAGAAAATCCTCCCCTTCTGTCTCTCTCTGTTTGTGTGTAAGGAAAGGGCTAAAATGAATGTCTAAAAACCAGTTCCAAACACAAAGGAATATATTATACCACTACTGCTCTTGGAGTGCAGGTTCACCTTATGAAGATGCTTGATGAGACTTCATTTCCCTGTGCTAAGGTAAGAAGTTCTTTAAGAGAAGTGACTAGTTCCTTAGGAGGGGTTAATTCAGTTCTAACTCACTGATTGCTGGTTTGAATTGACAGTTTAACACAATCTAGAATCATCCAAGAAAAGAGTTTCAATGAAGAGTTGTCTAGATTGGTGTGGCTTGTGGGCATGCTCATAATAGATTTCAAGTGGGTCAAATAGGGTGGGAAGAGCCACTTTGAATATGAGCAGCATCATTTCATGGGCTGGACCTTGGATTGTGTGAGTGGAGAAAGTCTGATTATTACTATTATGTGTGTGTTCTTTCTCTTTCTGTGGACCCCTACCTTTTAATTTAATGTCTTTGTGAGTCCTGTCCTTTCTAATTTTAGAGTTTATTGTAAATACATCTCCACTGGATATTAGAAAGTGGGACTATTATTGTTTGGACATTTTCTCCCACTAAAGGTCAGGCTCTGAAGGTGAGGGTTCCAAACAACAGTGCTGAGAGTTGGGTGATTGGATAATGAAGACTTTCTTCATGAATGGATTCATACAATTACAGACTTATATCATACTGGATTTGGAGGAGTCTTTGCCACAAAAGACAACTCTCTTGTTTTCTGGTGCTGGGATCTGCACAGTTTTCCTAACCTTGTGCTTCTGCCATGTGACTGTTTTTCCTCTGCAATCCCAGAAACCTGGCCAAGCTTCTGCAAGTGTGAGGCACATAAATCTTTTCTCCTTCAAGTTGATTCTTTCAGGCATTTTTGTCATAGTGACAGGAAGCTGAGTAACACAGGAGGACATCATGATCACTAAAGATAATCCTTAATGGAATGCCATATCCAAAATAATGCAATCTCAAAAGACCCAATCTCTAAAGTCTACAATGCATAAAGATAGAAAACTTTAATGCTGATGTCTTAAAAAATTTAAAATCTTGAAAGTCACAAGGCAATTTTAAAAATGACACATGACATGCAGAAAACTGGATTTTAGGGAAGAGATCAGTTATTTTTTTATGACAACATGGAAGTTGATGATGAGATGTGGGATGATGTGGGATTCTCCTCTTTATGCTGGAATGCGTTTTGTTAATGAATAAAATGGCTTTGGTCCTATAGCAGGTCAGAAAAGAATAAGGTGGGAATTCCAAGCAGATAGGGGAGGAGAGAGTAGGTGGAGTCAGAGAGACGCTATGTAACCACCAGAAAAGAAAGTCATGAGCCACCAGCAGGAACCTTACCAGTAGACCACGACCTTATGGTGATGCACAGATTAACAGGAATGGGTTAATTTAAGATATAAGAGCTAACTCGCAATACGCTTAAGTGATTGGCTAAGCAGTGTTTTAATTAATACAGTTTCTGTGACTTTATTTCTGGTCTGGGCGGCTGGGAACAAATGAGCAGTCTCTGCCAGCACTGGGAGGGAAGATGGAAGGGTAGTATGGCTGGAAATCTGGTCAAAGAAACATCGCACAGGTGGAAGAAAAGCTTTTCAGAAAGTGTGGAGCCTCTGAGCTGCCTGGGCAGACAAGATCTTACAGAACTGTCTAAGCATGCAAGGTCTGTTGAAAGAGGCTGTTTAGAATCTGCATTGTTTGTGAGGCTTCGTCACAGGTTTGCCTTGGGAGTGTGGCTCGGGCAGCAGTGGCATTGCCTTGGACCTTTGGTAGGAAGGCAGCTTCCATTCCCCCTTCCCTGCCTACCTCAGACGCACCTAATCAGAATCTGCACCTTAACTGTCCCTCTGGATGAACTATGTCCACTGTAAAATGAGTGTCTCAGGATTTAAGCATAGTCATGGAATTATGTTCAAGAATAGCATGCCACCCATGATACTTAGGAGAGACTATTGGAATCAGCAGTAGGGCTAGAAAAACTGAAGAAGCTTCTGAATGGCCCTACTTAAGAGACCACAATCCATGCATTCAAGGCTACTTTCTCGTCTATCATGTTCAGTGTGGACTTGAGTTTTGTGCATGGGGATAGATCTGGATTTATTTGCATTTTTCTGCATATCAACATCCAGTTACGCATCATCATTTGTTGAAGATGCTTTTTTTTTGTCAATGTGTAATTTTACCTTCTTTGTCAAAAATCAGGTGTTCGTAAGTGTGTGGATTAATATCAGGATCTTCCTGTTGGAATAGGGCCACTAGTTAGTTCCTGGCCACTTAGCTCTGAAATAATCACACAGAAATTGTATTAGTTAATTCACTGCTTGACCCATTAGCTCTAGCTTCTTATTGGATAACTATTACATATTAATTTAACCCATTTCTATTAATCTTTGTATTGCCACATGGCTGTGACTTACTGGCTAAAGTTCTGATGCCTATCTCTGGTGGGACTACGTGCCTTCTCTCTCACTCCACCTTCTTCTTCCCAGCATTCAGTTTAGTTTTCCCTGCCTAGCTGAGTTCTGCCCTGCTATAGGTCCAAAGTAGTTTCTTCATTCATTAATGGCAATCACAGCATACAGACGGGAACCCCACATCATCTTTCGTTCAACTCCATTGGTCCACCTGTCTGTTTCATGCCATTACTAAGCTGTTTTCATTACTATAGCTCTATAGCAGAGTTTGAAGTCAGGGATGGTGATGCTTCTGGAGGTTCCTTTCTTGTACAGAACTGTTTTGGCTATCCTGGTTTTTGTTTTTTTGTTTGTTTGTTTGTTTTGTTTTTCCATGTAAAGTTGAGTTTTGTTCTTTTGAGGTCTGTGAAGATTGTGTTGGGATTTTGATAGAGATTGCATTGAATCTGTGGATTGCTTTTGGTAAGATTGTCACTTTTATTATGTTGATCTTACTTATCCAAGAGCATGGGCAATCTCTCCATTTTCTGATATCTTCTTTAGTATTTTTCTTCAAAGACTTAAAATTCCTTTTGTACAGGTCTTTCACTCCTTTTCTTAGTGTTACCC
Organism: Bramus lutescens; assembly: GCA_001685075.1. Lineage (NCBI taxonomy): Eukaryota > Metazoa > Chordata > Mammalia > Rodentia > Cricetidae > Bramus > Bramus lutescens. Next base: position 166,577 of record LOEQ01005136.1, read on the forward strand.
CAAGATAACTTATGTTAATTGTGATTATTGTAAAGGATAATGTTTCTCTGATTTCTTTCTCAGCCCTTTTACTATTTGTTTATAGGAGGGCTGCTAAGTTTTTTGAGTTGGTCTTGTATCTTGCCCCATCACTGAAGGTGTTTATTAGCTGTAGGAGTTCCCTGGTCAAATTTTTGGGATCGCTTGTGTATACTATCTTATCGTCTGCAAATAGCGAAAGTTTGACTTCCTTTCCAATTTGTATCCCCTTGATCTCCTTTTGTTGTCTTATTGCTCTAGCTAGAATGTTGAGTACTATATTGAAAAGATATGGAGAGAGTGAACAACCTTGTTTTGTTCCTGATTTTAGTGGAATCTCTTTGAGTCTGGTTTGATCACATGCTCCAACAGTCCCAGTCCAGCTGGCCTTGGTGAGCTCCCATTA
>LOEQ01005136.1:180947-192988 GCA_001685075.1 Bramus lutescens
ATGTTTTCAAGGAATGAAAGCTTTAATAAAGCTTTTGTAAGTAAAAGGAATTTTCAGGAAAAAAGGTTATTGAAATAGGTGTTTTAGCCCCCCTCCCCCCAGCATCTTATAGGTGCGACTCTATAGGCAGAGAGCTTTCTGGAACTGGGATAAAATTCAGCTCAGCAGAGCTTTGGGAAGGGGAAAACCTGTGCCTGAGCAACAAGGAAGTCTTGGGATTGCTAGAGGCACCTTTTCACTCTGAAATATGTGCATACCCTTTTTGGGGGATTACTTTGAGGTCACCATTGTTCTTAATTCCTGTTGGAGAGAAAGAAACTGAGACATAGGAGGTTTAGGAACTTTCCCCACTACAGAGAACATTCTAGAACTCATCAGTCCTTTTTGACAGCACAAGCTGGTTCCTGGACTACAGTGGGGTCAAGAAAGTGTTCTGTACTAGTGTGTGTCTATGATCACCTCTCTGTGTCACCAAAATGAAACCTTATAAAAAAGAAAAGAAAGTTTATTTACTGAACAAAGAACAGGACTTCACTATTTCTTATTTACAAGTAACTGAAATTTTATCTCTCCCTGTCTCTCATTCTCTGTCTCTATTTCTCTTTCTTTGTCTCTGTCTCTTACTGTGTGTTTGCCTTAATTTTTTGGAGGCATTTCAGCTACATGACCTGGTCAGCAAGCCCCTGGGATCCACCTGTGTCTGCTCATCAGCACCGAGGTTACTGGTGCTAGCCTTACTTCATGCAGTCTTTACGTGGGTGCCGGGAAATCTGAACCCAGGACTTCATGCTAGTACAATAAACATGCTACCACTGATTCATCTCCACAGCCCCTTTGTGGCCTTAAAATCATACCCCCCTAACAAGTTTATGATGTGAGTATTCTTAGTCCTGTTTATGTAGACGAGGATGAAGACACTCAGAGAAGAGAAAATGTGGTTTAAAACCTATACTTTTTTTTTTTAAATCATACTGAGCAATGACATTGTGGGTTCTGTTCACCCTGGGATGGCTGTATTCGCTGTGTAGCATATAGAGGCCATGGGAGTGTTAAGGGTATTTACTATGAGAAGATACATTAGTTCCAAGATAGAATCCTTGGATAGCCTGGAGAATATATTCATTGTTTTCAAGACGGTAGCATTCATTGCATTTAAGGACTGTGGTTTTACTTTTTAATATACTAAAAGAAACCGTTGTTTGGTGGCTTCATTCACACGCTTCTGTTTACATTACTGTTCATGGGTTGCCATGTCTGGAAAGGCCATCGCTTAAGGCCTTTCTTCCCACTTAGCAATTAGTTCAGTGCTTTACGGATGTCTGCAAAGTCATGGCCTATGCTGGTTACTTTGAGTGAATCTTTTCATTAAAATGTTTTTCCTAAAAATCTTCTCACACTCCACTTAATGAGACTCAGCAAACTTTGTTGCAGTCCCTTTTCACACCATACAATTTCACTTCTTCAAAGTTAACATGCCCGGGCAAGATCTTTATCACACTAGTGAATTACATAAGGACACACTTATTTGCTTTGGTTTTTAAAACCACCCAAGGAGACAGGAAAGTGAATGTTTGGTTATTTATTATATTCCTGATGTAGTTTCTACTTCAGCATTCTGTCTTTGCTGGCTGCACCTTCACCTACTTTCTCAGCACAACTCCATAGGGGCCTGTTTGGCTTCTTAAACTATCTGCCCATCAAAGCAGAAGCCAGGAGCCAGAGCTTGAGCCCAGTGCTGTCCAGAAGATGTCTCTGTTTAGTAATTCTCTAGCAGATGATTTATTCTGCCGTGGCTAGCTGCTCCAATAGAGCATGCATTTCAGATCGTAAAACAGCACTGGTTCCGAGATCTGAGGAGCTGAAAGCCGAATCTTTTGGCTGCTTCCCTCTAGATGATGTTATATTCACAAGTCACTGGCTCCATGAGTGATGTAGAAAGTGATATACTTAAGCCCAGGACACTGGGTCCATTGGGAGGCCAGCCCTGCCTACTAGCGTCAGGTGCCCCAGCAGCTTTGTTCCTCCTGGAGCATTTTGCCTATTGCTTAACAAAGCTCAGCTCAATGTTTTAAGGCACCCAGAGTACAAGGTGAAAGCTAACCAACCTCTGGGTTGGGGTTACAGTTAGGGTTAGGGTTGGCTTTGGGGGTGGGTAAGGGTTAGGGTTAGGGTTGGGGAGCTAGGGTTAGGGTCGTGGGGGGTTAGGATTAGATTTTGGGGTGTGTAAGTTTTAAGGTTAGGGTTGGAGGGGTAGGATGAGAGCTGGGGGATAAAGGTTAGGGTTAGGTTTAGGGTTAGGGTTGATGGTAGTATTAGACTTTTTTGGGGGGATTTCAGGGTTTGGGTTAGGTTTAGGGTTGGTGGAGTAGGGTTGGGGGTTAATGTTGGGGTGTGGGTTAGTGTTGTTGTTTAGAGTTAGTGTTGGGGTGTTAGGGTTTTGTTAATGTTGGGGGTCACGTTTTGCGTGGGTGTTTAGAGTTAGCATTGGGCGTTAAGGTTAGGGTTTGTGGATCTGAGTCATGGTTGGATGTTTGGTTTATGGTTGTTGGATCAGGGCTCGGTTTGAATGTTAGGGTTAGGGTTTAGGAGTTAGTGTTAGGCTGAAGACAAACCCTACTTTCGGTACTAATCAGAGAAGCTTTTCTTTATGGTAAATGACAGTGAATACAGAGATCACCTCTGCTCCATATGTTAAGAATGAATAGTGATTGAGTGTAGCTTTAAGTAAGACTCAGTACTATCCTCTCTAAGACTCACAAAACATCTCTAAAGCAGAAGATGTAAAGAATATATGGGTTGGAACGTAAGATAAGGCCTATGAAATGCCATCTTTGGGGCATGAGAAGGACGCTGCAATCGTGAAATCAATAGCAGCTGTGGTTAGCATCACCAGGCTTGCATGACTAATTCTGTCTACAGTCAGTTCTAGGTGAGAAAGGGCCTCGTGGGGCTCTATATCTCCTTGTTGAATATTGAATACTAGAAGATCCAGGGAGAGGGAAAGTCATTGTTTTCACTTGTGTACCCACAGGGATGTCTACTAGATCCCAGTGCATAGTACCAAACACATAGGCACACAGACAGCCCTGGTGAAATTAAGTGAATCCTATTACAATCCAAGAAAACATGATTGTGGGAAAGGGATTAGAAGGGAGGTACAGGGGTTTATGAGGGTGGAAGGGAGGTAAGAGATGGCGGGGGTGGAAGTAATCAGAATACATTATATGTGTGCATTAAATTGTCAAAAACAAGTTTAAGTAATAGGTGATCATTTGAGATAAAATTCACCTGTTATCAACTATATCCATTTAGCATGTACAGTACCATCCAAGGATGCCTTTCTTTTTTGACAAACACATACACCCATGAGACATTGCTTCATTCAGTTCACACAGCACTATTCTCAACCCTGAAGATTTCTGCAGGCCACACTGCAGCCCGGCTGCTGTCTCCCCCTCTAGTCCCCAGCGAACTGCTCTGCGTTCTGTCTTCCCAGGTCAATTAGCATTTTCTAGCTATGTGTGTAAATGGGACCCTGCAGTGTTCACTCTTCTGCATCTGGCTTATTTCATGTAGGACACTGATGTTGAGATGGCATGTGTAATATACAGTATATATTATATGTATTCATTCTTCTCTTATATCTTATTCCTTTGTTCCTCCTTTCTTTCTCTTTTGGGATCATTTGAATGTGTTATTTAGAATTCTGTTTGTATCCTTCTCCTGGTCTTTACACACTATATTTGTGGGTTTTTTTTTTGATAATATTCCTAGGTATTAGAGTCTACCTCTGAGCACATTTCAGATTGCTGCCTCTACTTCCAAAGCTGCCGCTATTATTTATTTATTCGTTTGTTTATCCATCTGTTTATTTATTGCTGTGATTTTTGTTGTCCTTATTGGAGCCGAAGCCAGTGAGCTGTCCTTTGGCTGGCTCATTTAGGCTTGGCCAATAGAGGGCAGTAGAGGGTTGCAGTCTGTGGCAAAGGCAATGACCTCTTTTTCTGGCTCTTGGGTTCTTCTTCCCTCTGTGTGGTTGCCAGCATAACAGCATGAGGAGGATTCAGAGGCCCTCAGCCCCAGAGAATGTTTCTGCCAGGAGCTTTCCCTGCTGCCTAGCTCAGGTCCTCTGGTGTTCTAGCAGGCTACGTCCTGCGCACCAGCTGCTGCTAGCTAGCATACTTTGCGAGTTTCTTAACCCTCCAGTGGCTTTCTTCACAGAGCACTGTGTTCCACACGTGCCAGCCAATTTCTTTGTTTCTGGAAGGTTGTGTGTTCCTGTGGTGGCCACAGAGCCTCTAATGAGGTCTTAATCTCAGCCTCAGAGGGAGAAGGGTTCTTCTGAGTTCTTACCAATTACTTGTGTGATCTCTCTCAGCCCTAGAGCTAATGACCATCTCCTGAGTTTGTTATGCCTTAAAGCCCACCTCGAGGCATTTACAAAGTTAAACACATTTTTCTGATTATTAACTTTTTCCTATTACATTTTCTCTGTTTAGATAACTAGTGTCTACTATTTGTCTAGACCTTGAAGGATAAAGCATCCTTAGCTGTTTACAAGAAATGTAGTATTAGCGGAGTGCACAGCCACTCCTCTTGATATTATTTTTTTCACATCTATTTCATTGAAGGAGCACTTCCAATTTACTGAGTCTCTTCACTCCTTAGTTTCCCCCAGCCCCATTTCTTTTAAGCCTGGAGGTTGCCTAGCATTTCTCAGTGTGCAGGCATGCTTCTGTTCCATGCCCCTACATCTTTTTCTGCTGTCTCTGTTTGCCACGATGCTGCCTTCATCCTTGAGGGCTGTTTTCACTAGGTATCGAACTCTGGGTTGCTGTGGCCTGTGGTTTTGGACAACAAGTTGAAAGTCACTTGAGGGTTGATGAGATGACTCAGCAGGGAGAGGACCTTTTACCAAGCATGATGACGAGTGTTCAATCCCTGGAAACCATAAGGTGGAAGGAGAAAACTGACTCCCACAAGCTGTCCTCTGACTTCCATGCACGTGTGCACACATTCGTATTCATGCACACAAAATAAAAAATAAATGAATAAATAAATTTTTAGAAGTTTCATTATATACCACCCAAGCACATTTTCCTTAGCAGTTTTTCAAGAGGAGGGTTTTTCTCCTAAGAAATAGAGCTTTATTTGAGTAAGAATTCTATACAAATACAACATGTACCTTACACAGGAAATCAAGGAAGAAACATATTATGGCACACAGACCTTTTGGGTGATTCAACCAAGTTACTCTGGCCAAGTATTTATTTTGATGACTATTAAAACGTCAGTGCATCTGCTAGCAGCCACACCAATTCAGTCATTTGATGCACGTCTAACTATTCCCAAAGGAAAATATGACACAGCATTCGGTTCACAGGAGATGAAGTTGTGGGTTTAGCGGTGCTAGTTTAACGTTTCAGCTAACCCACTGCACTGTCTCATCAAGGTCAGGACCTTCAGTTACCGATGTTTTGAATATTTGCTATTTTGCTTTCATTATGGCTGATAACTGAATGCACTTGCCATTTTCGAGGGTGCTATGGCCCATTCAGTGTCCCGTGTGTTTGTGAACATCACCAAAATGGCCCTTTTCAGTTCTCTTTTTCCATGACATCTAACTCTCCTTGGAAGTGCTGAGTATGTCTTGGTCATGGTTATCCACTACACAGACAACTATATCTATGTTTGAGTTGAAACATTGGTACCAAGCTTGGAATTAAGATTTTTATATGTCACCATCTCTACATTAAATCCAATAGTAGCAATAGTTATAATGAATTCTGCAACATGTAACCCAGCTCCATGTAATCCTCATATTAAACCTACATTTCTTTAATTCCACTGGGAAAAACTGCAGAAAAAGTCACATACATAGTAAGCCATTGTGTGGGCAGCTGCCCTAAGCCTCAGTCGCCATTACAAGATGGCTCATTTCNCTATATAAGCAGCTGCCTTTTCCTGCCCCCGGCCCCTCACTATCAGCTCTCCCATAACGAAGATGTGCTCCAATAAAAGTGTGATCTGAGAAGAATTCTCGTGTGGCTGCTGTTTATCCTGCAGGACGGGATGGGCGCGCGCCACACCATTGGTCCTCTCTGCTGAACTTCAGAAAGAGGCCAGGCACCCTACCTCCTATTACCCCAGCCTCCACTTTGAGGTGGTCTTCTTGAAAGCCCAGTCAGCCAGAGACTTCCATGTTATATTTGCTTGTTTAGTTTTATTTGTACTTGTAATAGAGTTTGCTGAACTTCTTGAATGTGTAGAATTTTGTCTTCCAAGTAACACTTGTCCCCAGTCCCCTCTAGAAGTGGGACAGAAGTGGGAAGATTGCCCATTGGAAATGATGACAGCCGCCATGACCGAAATATTCTCATGCTGTCTCCCTTCTATCCTATTTCTGAAGGTAAATTAGACTAAGATTATCTCAAAAACCCATTGAGTCTTTTGATGTCCTTTCTTGATCTTTTATTTCATTGCTTTTCTTTTTTTATGGTCATTGACTCTTTTATTTGGTTTATTTTGATATTAAGCACATCCAAAAGATTATCCGTTATAAGATGCATATTGGTTTTCATTTCTAACATTCCTATTTGGTTCTTTTTGTGTTTGCTGTTTTTTTGGTGACACATTCCTTCACTAGGAGACCATTTCCTTCACTGCAATGAGCGTAGTCGTAACAGCTGAGCTCAAGTCCTAATCTCCAGTCTTTCCTTTCGAAGCAAAATATTCACAGCTGGTGCTGCTGCTTGTGTTCCCGAAGCCTCAGTGGCTGGGCAGAGCCCCACAGAAAGGCCATGTCTTTTGGAGTGAGTGCCCTTTCAGTCTCCAGTGAACTTGGAGGCTCCTTTGCCCTCTGAACAGAGAAACGATAGATTTTCTCTTGGTAGTCACCAGATGCCAAGGACACTCTCACAGCTCACCCCTGGACCAGAGTCATGAAGGTAGAGAACCAGGTGTCAATCCCAGCTCACAATTTTCAGCTTCCCTGTGAATTCTGGAGCTTTGAATCCTCTCTTCAGAGCTATCAGTATTTTAGCATTATGGGCAGATTAATAGTAGTCCTTTCCTTTCCTCTTTCCTTTCTTTTCCTTTCCTTTTTCCCTCCCCTCCCCTCCCCTCCCCTTCCTTTCCTTTCCTTTTTCCTTTCCTTTCTTTTGGTTTTTCCTTTCTTTTGGTTTTTCTTTTCTTTTCTTTTCTTTTCTTTTTCTTTTGGTTTTTCGATATAGGGCTTCTCTGTGAAACAGTCCTGGCAGTCCTGGAACTTACTCTGTAGATCAGGCTGGCCTCAAACTCCCAGATCTGCCTGCCTCTGCATTAGGAGTGTTGGCATTAAAGGCGCGTGCCACCTCCGCCTGGCTAGAGTCATCATTTTCCAGAGGCTCCGTCTGAAAGGAAATTGTGCCACTGTCTTCAGAGGCACCTCTCTTCCTACCTGTCATTATCTGGGTAAAAGGTAGGAATCTCAGTCCATAGAAATGGCTGGGTAGCAACCTGAACATTCATCGTCCATAATTTTATTTCTACATGATGCTCCAACCTCAGGCTTGTTTTGCAGTTCCGGGTCACGTGACACACCATAAACACGGACCTAAAGGGAACATTGCTGGACTCGTCTCTTGTCCCTGTGTATGAGGCCCAATCAAATCATTTGGCTAACTGCACTGGCATGGTTATCTCACTTCCAGATGCTGAGACAGACAAGCTACCATGTCCTCTCCAGGGTCTCCAGCTCCTTAGTGGCTCCATGGAGATTGAGACCTGGGTCCCTCCTCTCTCAGACCCTCAGGTCTCTTTCTTTCTCTGAGTGGCGCTTCCTTGGTTTAGGCTTGAGCAAGTTTCTTAGTGACAGGCTATTGTTTTCTTGTAAGGTCTGATGTTCTTTTAAAAAGTTAGGGTTCTGGAGCATCATAGCCAGAAAGATATATGAACTGCTTTTGTTTCTATCAGGTCAAATGTTTCCCCTGAGGTTATGAGTTCAGAGCTGGCCAAGAGCTTGCATAAAGCAGAAGGAGAGAGGCCAGGCAAAGAGAAAACATGAGAGGGGGAAAAAAGTCCCATAGCTTGATATTATAGACTCAGATAAAAATTATTTTAATTATCTCTCAGTCCCTAGCATGTATCCTAGTGTCGGGGCATATGGTGATTTTCTAGTAAATACTTATTAAATTAAAGGAATGAGCTAATTTCCCATATAAAATGAAGGGACCTCATGACATATAACCTCTGTCTTCTGAGCTACAAAGTAGGGATGCTGCTGCTGATTGTGTTGTCCAAGGATTAAATGGCAGTATGCCCTCTTTGCGAAGATGTTTCTAATTGGAATGTTTTATTGCTGTTGTTATGAATGTTTGCTGAGCTGAGCTAGAGCGTGGCATCTCTGTCTACACCCCTGTGATTCCTCAGACCCAGTTAACTGGAAACATGTATTCACAGCCCCTACCTCCACCCCCGTAACCAGAGAAAATGTACCAATTCATTTTATTTTTGATACTCTCTAAATTATTTACCCCCCCTGATGACAGCTTTCTTGTCAGTTTGCTTGATAGATGTTCACTGGGTACTGCTAATGGATTTTGGATTAGATTTCACTCAGTATGGAATGACTAGCAAGCCCTGGGCAAGGGATGATAACATTGTACCCCATCTTTAAGGCCTGCTTTGGCTATGTGCATGCCTTGTTTAGAATTGAAACTGAATTCTAGTTGCAGGATGTATTAATGTACACGTGGTAAGTACTTTTCATGTGTTTATAGCAAGATTTTTTTTGTAGAATGCCTGATGTAAAATGAATGAGCTTATGTCTCTGTTGAAACATTGATAAATGGGTGTCTTAGTCATTGTTCTATAGCTGTGAGGAGACACCAAGACCATGGCAACTCTTATAAAGGGAAATATTTAATTAGGTATAGTTTACAGGTTCAGAGGTTTAGGTTATAGTTCATTTTCATGTTCAGAAACATGGCAGCATGCAGGCAGGCAGGCATGGTGCTGGAGAAGGAGCTGAGAGTTCTACATCCAGTCAGAAGGCAGCAAAATGAGACAGTGAGCCACTAGGCCTGTCTTTAGCATTTAAAACACTAAAACCCACACTCTGTGACGCACTTTCTCCAACAAGGTCACACCTCCCTATGGGCATATGAGCCCATTTTCATTGAAACAACCACGTTTCATTTCCTAGCCCCCATAGGCTGGTAGCCATATCATAATGCAAAACGCATTCAGTTCAATTTCAAAACCCCCCATCTGTAGTCTAACACATTCTCAACTGTGTTTAAAAGTTCAGATTAAAAGTTTGTTCTGAAACTCCTGGTGATCTCTTAATTGTAACTCTCTGTAAAGTCAGAATGAAAAGCAAACTACACACTTTCAATATACAATGGCACAGGATGTTCATTACCATTCCAAAAGGGAGGAAAGGGAGCAAGCATACTTAGGAAATACTGGACCAATGCAAGACCAAAACCAAGCTAGTCAAACCCCAAACTCTGCATCTCCATGTCTGGTGTCAAAGCACTCTTCAGATCTCCAGCTCTTTACAACTTTATTGACTGCAACACACGTCTCTCTCCAGGGTTGGTTCAACTCTCTAATAACAGCTTTCCTTAGCAGGTACCCACTATTCTGACATCTTGAACATCTTGGGGTCTCCAAGATAATCAATGCTTCACCTTCACAGCTTTACACAATGGCCTCTCTAGGCCACCACACAGGGACACCCCTGACACATGCCTGGCCTCCATGGCTTTCTTTAGTCGAAGAGGCAAATTCAATAGCCCCTTTCTTGTATCTTTGACTCTAAAACTAGTACCGCATGGCAGAAGCTGATGAGCTCTGGTAGGTGGAGCTGGAACATGGTTCCCTCGTTCAAATACATTTTCACAAGCCTTTTATTTTCCATGGTTTCTTTTACTGCCTAAACTTGGCTCTCCTGGAACTTGCTCTGTAGATCAGGCTGGCCTTGAACTCAAAGATCTACCCAACTCTGCCTCCCTGGTGCAGGGATCAAAGGTATGTACCAGCACACCCAGCTCTAAGCTTTTCTTTAATTTCTTTTCACAAGTTGGAGGCTTAGCTGAGTTGGGTCTTACTCTGAGGTCACCACTCCCATTATACCATTTAATATCAGGCTTTTAAAATCTTTTATTTCTCTAAGTACTGGACTTCTCAGCTCCATTATATTTCCCAGTGCTCCATTTCTCCTCAAGCCATACATTTCCTATTTTTCCATGCTCAGCCTGCTCCTTTTCATTATATAACTGCACAAGACTGGTCACTAACAACCAAGCAACACGGTCAACACTAGGCTGTTTTGAAATCTCCTCTACCAACACCGTTAATCCAAAATTCTTCACTTTAGCCTCCGGCAGGCTTTTGGAACAAGAGCAAAAAGCAGCCACATTCTTTGCAAAAATATGAGAACAATCTCTGGGGAACTTACTAATAGTCTTCTCTGAAACCTCTGAGCTGAGCTCCACAGTTTAAATCACTCTCAGCGCACTGTCTTCCATGTTCCTACTAACATGGCCCATTAACCCTCACTTAAAGTTTCCAACCATTTTTCTAGTTCAAGGCTCCAAAGTGTTCCATATTCTTCTAAACAAAAGCATGGTCAGGCCTATCACAGCAATACCTCAGTCCTTGGTACCAACTTCTGTCTTAGTCAGTGTCTATTGCTGCGAAGGGACAGCATGACCATGACAACTCTCATAAAGGAAAACCTTTAACTGGGCCTGGCTTATAGGTTCAGAGATTTAGTCCATTATCATCATGGTGGGAAGCATGGTAGCGTGCAGGTAGGCATGGAGCTAGAGAGGCAGCTGAAGAGTTAGTTCTACATCTGGATTGTCAGGCAGCAGGAAGGGAGAGCCACTGGGCCTGGCTTGAACATTTGAAATCCCAAGACCCACCCCCTAGTGACACACTTATTCTATCAAGGCCACACGTACTCCAACAAAGCCTCACCCCCTAATGCCTGTCAAGTAGTACTACTCAAAAATGACTAAACATTCAAATACATGAGCTTTTACGGGCCATTTCTATTCAAATGACCACAATGGGCCAAATTACTTATTAAGAACCTCTAATTTTTGATGCTCTTTGCATAGTGAAAGAGCATTACTCATTTCTAGCAAACTCAGCTGTAGGAAGGACTAGCTGGTACCTAAGTCTCCGTATCTCCCAGGAAGCGCCTCAGACATGACAGATTGCACACGAAGAATCTTATACCATTTGCAAGCCGCCTTTGCCAGGGAAATGGATGGGACTAGAAAAGACTATACTGAGCAAGGTAACTCAGATCCTGAAAGAAAAACACCACACATTCTCTTTTATTTGAGGTTTATAGGCCCAAACCTTCAGATGGATGTGTACTTATTACGCCCTCATCAGAGAAGCTTCTCTTCACAACAAATGGAGAGCTTCCCAGAAAATCACAGCTGAATACAATGCAGAGATCATGGGGAGCCCAGCTGCAATGAACACGTCTACAGTACCGCGTCTGCATCTGTATCTCAGGCGACATTACAAGTGGATGTGGAAAGATTATAAGAGCTAGAATACCAGAATACTAAGAGTCTGCTCTGAAATGGTTTCTTCCAGAAATGGTTACATAAACAGGGCTGGAACAGGATCCATATCAACAGGGATGCTAATATAAATAAAGAAAATATCACAAGGTCTCACCCCTAGATAAAGAATTATGGGCAACTAATGACTGCTGAGTGTGGGGGGAGGGGAGAGAGAGAGAGAGAGAGAGAAAGAGAGAGAGAGAGGAGAGAGAGGATAGAGAGTTAGCCTCAGCTAGGACTGAGTCTCCAATTGGTTTTCCAAACAAGGTGGTCATCCTGAAACCATATACACACAACAACAAAAGCACAAGACCCAGAAGGTTGCATTCATATATTTTGTATACTTATACATATATGAAAGAGAGAGGACTGGCCCAAAGAGTCAAATGTAGTGAAAGGGGAGCGAGCCTGTTCTGCACAGCTAGCTTACACCCCGAAATAACAACACACAAATTGTATTCATTTAAG
>LOEQ01005136.1:193106-206952 GCA_001685075.1 Bramus lutescens
CCTATCAAAAGGCCAAGGCAGTTTCTTTATTAACCAATGAAAGTAACACATAGATAGATGATCCTCCTACATCAGTCAAATTCTAAGAAACAACTTGTATCTGGCAGACAGAGAGCAGGGGATCCAGAGAAAGGAAACCAACTGCAGAGCTGTGTATCCAGCTCAGTGTTCCACTCAGCAGATGTCGAATGTGAGTGACCATGAGATGGAGAACAGGAGCTAAGATCACTTCCGCAGACTCAGCTGCCAACTCTCTTACGTTGGGAATCATTCTAGAATTTAAGCCCCCAGTCTTACCACTGTGTGGTGCTTCTGCATAGCTGTGGCGGCTCATCTTGACATTCAAGGGATGAAAGCCTTCTTCCCCTGGGGCCAAAGAAGTCAGTTTGGTTGGAACTACTGAGAAAGTGTCTACAGATCTCTAATTCTGCACTTGCCCAGGAAATTGATAAGAAAGCCCTGACAAAGGCAGCTGTGTGGTTAAGGGCAGCTCCATTTTTTCTTATCACATTGAGGAGCAGGATAAAAGTGATTCTTATCTCCTTTTGAGTGTGAATAACTTAACACACTCAAAGTTGAGAACATGTGGTATGAGCCATTGTGGTTTCTTCTTTCATTATAGGTTAGCCCTTGATATCTGAGGTCCCTACTTCTTCAGACTTAACCAAACACAGATCACAGATATTTAAATGTATACATGTTCTCATTAGTATTCCCCAAACAATACAGCCTAACATTCAGTCACAAGTCATTTACATTGTATGAGGAATTATAAATAATCTAGAGGGGGTTTAAAATCTACCAGAGACTGGACACAGATGATCTACAAATACTATGTCATGCTACATGAGAAACTTGTGAAACCCTGAGGTTTGGTGTCCCAGGGAATCCTGGAACCAACCCACTACAGATAATGAGCTTCTATTTGAGAATGGAGTTGATTAGATTGCTTCTGAAATTGTTTACTGTTTGGATTGTAGATTTTCTGCTTGTATTTTGCTGTGTCTGTCACAAACCTTATTTAATTTTATTTTTTTCAGTGTGAATTTTCCCTATATGCAAAAGAGACAGGAGGTGGAAAGCAGCTGAAATGCCCCCAGAACTCTCCCAATATTTTTCAATGATTAGATGAGAGGTAAAGTCTCCGAGATTTCCTTTCCAATCAAGTTTTCCATTAATGAAGAGATTGACTTATTCCCTAGTTTAAGCTCTTGCAGACATCATCAGGCTGCTATGTTATGGGTAGCAATAAGTAATTAGTCCTATGACAATAGACAACCCTCTCTAATTTTTAGTCAATATCTTTGTAGAAGTCTAGAGACAGGATGGTGAAAACAACCTCAGGCAGTATCTGGGCTCTGGAAGGTTTTGTTGTAACAAGCTGAGACAGAGTCCGTCAGGAGTGGAACAGGTTTCTCTTTGGGCACTGGAATATTTCTGCTGAAACTGTTTTGATGAAGTTTTGCAGAGGACAATAGTTTAACTCAAGCCCATTGTTCTGACTGCTTCTCAGGGGCTCAGCTTCCCCTGAATTTTGTCAAACTGATTTATGACTTGTTTTGGCCTGAATTAGGCTAAAGATGGCCAGTCTGAATTCTAAGGGAATGTTCTTGGTATCAGTAGATTTGAGAGAAGCAAATTTGGTTGCTCTGTCATGTAAGCTGGTGGAAGCAAGTAGAAGATTCGACACTGGGAATCAGGGTGTGCATGTGTTCAGCAAGGCAGTGTGGTTCTTGTAATCTTCAGCTCTTTGTAGCTGTGTTATTTTGGAAGACTGGGGTCCTAGTGACCTCTTCTCATGCATGGCATAGAGATATCCACACATAGGCATATAAGACTTTGCCTCTCCCATTCTAAACTTGTAGAATGGCACATCTTTCTGAATTTGTTATGGCTAAGCATAACTGAGAAATGACACTATGTCCAAAGACAAGTTGGACAGATGTCACAGGTGAAGACATGGGTCCTTAAAACTTGCCTCTGTGGCATTATAATTTCCCTGTGCATTCTCTGTGGTTTCAGTACTTACCTTGTAAAATTTACATCCCCATACATGGTTATTGTGTTTGAAGGTGGAGCAGTTGTGGTTTGATAGAATCATGAAAATGGGATTCTTGTAGCATTTTATAAGAAGAGGTGGATATTTGAGCTCTTCTTAACTTATGTTGCCCTCTGACATGTTATAATAGAGCAAGAAGACCCTTACTAAGGGCCTGCACTGTAGCATCTAGACCAGTAAGTGAAATAAACCTATGTTCTTTATAAATCACTTGGTCTCGGGTATTTTGTTATAGGAATTAAAAATGGGCCAGGGCAGTGTTACCATCCCCTGTGTTGATTTACCGTGACTTTCCATGACCCATGCTGTCCCTGCTGCCTAAAATCTAGACATGGGTGAACTTCCAACCCAAGTTCTTGATTAGGCTGGATTAGAAGAACATGGGGCATTTGAGAAGAGAAGTGGCTGTTAGCTGTACCATGTCCTCTGCTGCCTATTGGCAAGAGGAAGGTGGTGTTGTGGGATATTTGTACACTGTGTAAAGGTATATTGCTGTGATTGCTGCAATAAAGATCTGAATGCCAACAGCTAGGCAGGAGGTATAGGTGGGACTTCTTGGCAGAGGAAAAGGAGGAAGATGAATCCAGATGCGTGGAGATGCCAGGGACACTGAGAGGAAACAGGAGGTGCACGACGGAAGAGAGGTGACACCATGTGATAGATCATAGACTAATATAAATGGGTTAATTTAAGTTATAAGAGCTAGTTAGGAATAAGCCTAAATTATGGGCTGAGCTTTCACAATTAAAAGAAGTCTCCATGTCATTATTTGGGAGCTGGTTGGTGGAACAGAAAAAGACTTGTTACAAAACAGTGTTTGACATTCCCATCATGCCCCCTAATGGCCCAGTCCCACTGAGCTTGCCCCACTGAACTTCTGCTTCTTAGACAAATAAAACTTTGTGTCCTATGATAGAAATTTTATCACACTCATCTAGGAATGAAGAGAGGAAAAGACTTGACAGTGTTTTCAGCATTTCCTGGGTTGCTTCCATGGGAAACCCTGATAATACGTTTAGGGGCTGAAGAAAAGCCCCATATATCCAGAGTCATCACGAAAGTTGGGGGTGTCTCCTCTGACTTTACACACAGACTTAATAAAAGATTTCTTTCATGTTAGGGACACCACCCCCACCCTTAGTGAAATGTCATGAGTGTAAAAATTGAAGGCTCCCTTCCAATGAAGTTAAAGAACACAAACCCCAAACTATTAATCAAAGGGAAGAAATATACAGAAACAAGGCAAGCATTTTGGGGAGAAGAATGTGGGTGACAGAGATGAGACCAAAAACAGAGAGAGCAGGGACAAGAGGGGGCCTGAGAGACGGACTCAGCAGAAATCCAGAAGGCAGGCCAAGTGATGGGTGTTCTTCAGGCTCTGAGCAATGTCTCTATGAGTTTTTTCCTTTAGATACAGCTTTCTGTTCATTTAAATGGTGGAATTTGAGCTCTCGAATCCTAACGAACTGATTAATCAGAATCGGTTCTATAATTGCTATTTATTCTTAATCTTCTGAATGGGAAAATGATCACCTGACCATACGGGAAAGTGCTGATAGCTGGAGTGGCCACAGTGGAGCAACTTGCTCACCTTATTATGAAGGGGAGGGGAAGGGGGGGAGGTCACATTTCTTGAGTGCCTACTTGTTATGGACAGTTATATTTGTTTTAATAAGTTTTAATAATAACAAAAACATAAATTATTTTAGTTCATAATGAAGACAAACTCAATTTGGAGCCTAAAGGCTCAACCATCTGAATTTCACTTTAGAAACTACATATACAACATAGTTGACCCAAAAACAAAACACAGCTTCATTTTTTAAAAAAAGATTTATTTTATTTATTATGTGTACAGTGCTCTGTCTGCATATTTGCCTGCAACCAGAGAGGGAATCAGATCTCATTACAGATGGTTGTGAGTCATCACATGATCGCTGAGAATTGAGCTCAGAACCTCTGGAAGAGCAGTCAGTGCCCTCATATCTGAGTCATCTCTCCAGCCTCCCCACTTTAAACATAATTTCTTTATTGATTCTTGGAGAATTCACATCATGCACCTAATTTTGCTCATTTCTTAGTTCCCCATATCTGCCCTTCACCCTTGAAGCATTCCCTAAAAAGGAAATAAAAAATTAAAATAAAAAACAAAATATAACAAAACAGAACAAAAAACCTTTTCTCCCCTCTGGCTTTCCTGCCTCTCCAACACTTCTTAGTGGTACTGGGACCCAAGGTGAGTCACACAGTGTATACCCTTTGGTCCAATCAGCTTCATCTTTATTTGTAAGTGTTTCATTGCAGTGAGTCATTGGTCAAGCTCAAGGCCCCTGCTTTCTGGTACACCATCATCACTGGATCACCACCGAAATGCCTTTCAGGTATCCTGTGACCACCCCAAGTCATAGAGATACTTCCGGTATTGTTCCACAGAACCAGTCCCTTCACACACTCCAACAGGTCATACATGGGATAAATATTAGGGTGTGCCTACACAAGGCCATGGGTGTAGGCCTGGGTGGTAGCTGAAGTGGTCAGTCCAGGCAACTAGGGCCACCTCCCTCTGGTGATGGGTGAAGCCAGCTCTCCTACCTCCCTGCCATCTGGGCTAGTTCTCCCATGCCCATGAGGGGCGACACCATCTCTCCAGAGTGCAGGGGGCTAGCTCTCCTATGAGGGTTGGGACCAGCTTCCTTGCTTCAGTGTCCATTGAGAATCAGGGCCAGCAAAGGGAAGGGCCAACTCAACATGGCTCTCATATGGACCCATACATGGTTCTTATGGACCCTCAAGGTGACATGGGCCCTAGACATCAATCCAGACCTCAGCTGCAGTAGAACCATGGACTCAGACATGGCCCTCAGCAGCAAATTGGTCCTGGATAAATCATGACCCGACTCAGATCTGTATGGCCCTGACTGCAGGATGGCCCTCAGAGTCCAACGAGGACATAGGTTACAACCCAGACCCTGGGTTTCTGTGTAGTCTTTGGTGGCAACACGGGCCACAGACTTCAAAGCAGAAGTAGGACCACGAACCCAGTCATGGTTTTTGGCAACAGCCTGGGCTTGGATGACACCATGGCCCCTGATGCCCACACATGTCTCTCAGGTCTGCATGGGCACAGCAGTGGCACAGCCCTTGGACACCAACATTGCCAGAGGTGGCAGTCTTTGGTGTCAACATGGGCCATGGATGTCAAAATAGATCCTGGCTATAGTGGGACCACAGACCCAGACATGGCCCATGACAGTAGCCCATGCGCAGATGCCACCATGGCCCCGGGTGGTAAGCAGGCCACCAACATCAGCTGCCTCCTCACTTCCTTCACTTCTTTAGCTCTGCCTCTTTCCACAGCACCTGGACCATTATTCTGCTTTCTCTCTTCCATTTCTCCACCACATCCTTTCTCATTGTAATGGCACCTACCCACCCCAGGGGCCGCAAGTTGCCAGGCCAGTCGTGGTGTCTTCCTGCCAGTCCAGGCCTTGAGGATCCAGGGTGGTCTAGCTTCATTTTTTTTTTTTTGATGTTGCAGATGCTTATAGTTTGTGTAAGAGGTTCTGCATTCATGTGGCCTAGAAAAAATGACTGAATATCCATCAGAGATTATGGCCCACAGCAGATCTCATTGAGAGGAGAGGACCACCATGTTCTTGCAGAGAACAGCTTGGAAAGTCAGAGTTTCCCAGAAGACATGGAAGCAGTCAGATAATTTGATATGGAAATACATTTTTTTTGTTGTTGTTTTTACCTAAGAATTAAGAAAATAACTCAGAGAAAAGCCATGTTATATGGCAAAGATGCTCATTTTTATGTTATCTCCAATGATGATTAAATGGCAACAAACTTTAATAAGTAGAGCAGACCGTTAAATAAAATAATTGCTACTATGCATTGTGATACAGTACAGGCTGGACATCCTTGATGTAAAAACTGAAATTAGGGGCCCAGAATGTGAGACCTCCTGAGCATTAACAAGATGCTGCAAATGACACCTTCTGGCGGTTCAACACACATGAGCTTGCTTTCATGCCTAACTGTGCATGGTGATGTATGCACCTATAATCCTGGAATTTGGGACCAGCGATAGAAGGATCTAGATTTTTCTGGTGAGTCTGGGCTATACCACCAGACTCTGAGTAAAATAGAGCAAAACAAAATTATGCTGCATATGAATGACTTTCAGATGTGTGTTTATGAAACGAATCAATTCTTTTTGTTTAGGCTTGTGTCCCATCTCCCAAATATCTCATTTTATGTATGTCAATATTCTGAAATTCCCAGGGAGTTTCAGATTGGAAACAATTCTGGTTCTAAGCATTTCAAATAAAATGGCAGCTATCTATTGGAGGCGGTGGCCAAACTTTAAGTGTGGGAAAGGGATTCGTAGGGAGCAGGGATGTTGACGGGTGTGGAGGGCTAGGAGGGCCACAGGCAACCCAAGTACGTTATGGCAAGGGTGGGAGCAATCTCAATGCATTTATACATGTGCGAACTTGTCAGCAAATTTAATGAGTGTAAAACCACCTATGGCTTTCTAGCCTACTGGCTAGATCAAAGACAGGATAAAAGGCATCTGACCCATGGTGGGCAGCCATTAGCTATCCTGTCCAGTTGCAGCATGGTGAATGGTGACAGACCAAAGACAGACGGAGTGCTAACGATCATGCTGACTTTGATTAGCTTAGTGCTGATGGCCTGCTGCGCTCTAGACACACATCATACTCTTTCGTTGCCCCTAAACCTTTGTGTTGCTACTATGAATGTTTTCCTCCTCAAAGAAACTCAGGCTCAGAGATGTTCCTTTGGCAAGCCTAAAAAGCGGGTAAGTGGGAGAAGGCCTTGCTCTGAGCGCTGTGACACTAGATACCGACCGCACAGAATCCAGTTGTGGCGCAGCTGAAGTTTGCTTCCGACGGCGATCCTGTGACACCATAAACTACAGATCTGGGGCGCATGGCTTGAACTGACCTTTGAGACTGAGGAATTTATTTCCCTCATTGGCTGCCAAGAATGTCGGTGGCTTAGAGCCTACAGCTGAGTTCTGGGGTTGTTTCCCTGGGCAGAAAGAACCATCCTTCTCTGAGATGGTGTACTCTCCCAGAGGCAGCTGGAATTCCTCAACAGGTTGGGTTGGTGTATAAAGGTAGGCCCCTGTCTTAATCTGCATCAAATAAAGAACCATCCTAGCCTCTAAACTGCCTCAGGGTGGACGAAATCTCCACGACTCCTTGTGCAGCCTAGCCTTTTCCCTCTGGACAGTTCTACCTCCCTGTCTCTTCACAAGGAATGTTATGCCCAAGAGGTGTCTCCTAGACTTCCAGAATAAGGATGGGATGCAAGCTTTGTTTCCCCAGTGAGCTAGAGCTAAGAAATATATTCTGATAAAAGGTATTGCATTAGTAACCAACCCAAGAGAGGGCAAGGACTAGGAGGAAGGAGGGAAAATGGAAGCTTTTTGTGCTAACTGGATGTTATTTTAGGCGACACACTGCCCTTTCAAATGTGCTTGTTTAACTGTACACATCTCCCTAGAACCTGGGGCTCACTGCTGAGGCTAGACCCATTTCTGTCTCCTCAGTGCTATGATTACAATAGTGTACAAACTCACCCAGCTCTTTACTTGGGTGCTGGGATCAAACTTGGGGCCTCATGTGTATGCAGCAAGCATTTTCCTGACCGAGCTACTTCTCCAGGCTCAGTCTTTCAAAACTAAAGACGAAGCCATCAATTCAATTAAAAGATAAATGTACATATTTACTAGGATAAGGGAAAGGGAGGAGAGAGGACATTGCCAGAACTGTGGCTCCTGCGGACACCTGTCTCTTGATTTCTGTTTTTCTTAACTGTTGTGTTTCTGGAATGTCGAGTACCTATGTCACCTGCTCAGAATATGAAATGTTTAGAAACCTAAAGCCCTTGTTCTAGAAGGCATAGCTGGCTAGTAACTCTAACTTCCTTAGGTATGGAGATTTCTTGCTCAGTTGCCCTTCAAGAGTGGGAAAGTGGATGCAAGAATCCAGTGAAATATGGGACTCTAAGGAAATGAACGCCACCTTCTGAGATTTATGGCCTGTGTGTCCCAGAGTCACTTCCCCTCCTGCAGGAGGAAAACTCTGGCAATCGTCAGAAAGTGAGATCTTGTTTCTCTCTGCATCCTGCTTGCTTCTGGAGAGCCATCAATATGAAGGTCAGCAGTATCCCCTGGGGTTTGCCAATGCTGTCTCTATGCCGGTTGGCCCTGGGGAAGTAGAGATCCCGGGATGCTATATGGATGTTCTCTAAGGGACTATTATCATCCCTGGTAGGGAGACACATGTATGAATCTGCTGTGTTTCTTCTTCCCAGATTAAATTAAAGTTGCTGCAGCACCAATGAGCTGCTCTGCTCCTATTCAAACCCCTGCTGCACTGACTGATCTTCCACCTCGCTCCCAGCTGACTACAACTGCCTGCTGTGATTCTCTCTGCTCTTCTCTGAACTCAGGTCTCCATCTGCTTCCATGGACTCTTCCTAAACTGCAGATATGTTATGCACAAGCTCTTGCTTCAAGTCTTTTGATGGCTTCCTATGTGGTCAGAACCAAGCTGTCTGATTAGGGCACAGAAGATTCCTTGGGATCTCTGGCTGCTGCTTTTGATGCGCTCACTAGCTGAGCTCCTAGCATTCCGGTCACACTCACCTTCACTCCCTGAACAGAGCCCGCTCTCACATTTCCGGGCTTCTGTGGAGGTTAGAAAGTCCTCCCAGGAGCATTTAGTTTACATTGCTGTCTCTGAGGAACTTTATTTTTCTTCGCCATGTAGCCCCCGATAGTCTTTACATGCTGGTGTTATTTACACATATGAGTAATTGGAAGGGGTGGGGGAAAGGGGACCCCAAGTTCACTTGCTAGCAGCTATTTCCAGCTCCACACTGTGGTCTATCTTGGCAAAAAAGCTGCTTTTTTGGTCCCTGAACCATGCTGCCTCTGGTGTCACCCATCTCTGCTGAGTGGGTACCAGTACCCTAACCTTATATGTAACTCACTTTAATCTAGTTTCATGTGGATTTGTCTGATCGGTAAAAACAAAGTCATGTGCCTACATTCTAAAAGCAAGAGGGTTGGGAACATTTCCCTTTTCGATTCTGTGCTGAGACAGAAGAACTCAAAGTATGGACATCTATCAGAATGCTGTGAAGGTTTTGAAAACACAAATCATCCTGAATGACAGCTCCACTAAGTCTCTCTGCCAAAAATCATAGTCTTTCTTTTGCTATCGTTATATGATCGCTTATGATGGTGCTCATCTCAATAAACTTAGGTAGTAGGTTGAAAATGTAGCTCATGTGCCCCAGGCATACCTTCCATTAGTGGCAGCACGGCACAGTACCAGGCACCATCAGTCACCTGCCTTATTGCCTGGCTTCTGCCACCCAGCTTCATGATGCTATACTAATATCTACCACACAGGGATGACTTGAAGAATGGTTTCTGCAGAGTTCTTATCATTTCTGCACCGAGGTAGCTCAAAACATTGTAAGTCAAAGCATCAAGTGTTGGAAGCAGTCTGCATAATCATGAATTTCTGTTAAAATGATATCACACTCATTCTCTATCCATGGCGTTCTGGCTTAGTGCCTGGCATGTCAGTCTTCTGATGACAGCTAAGAGGAAAGAGCTGTGAGGATTCCCTCCTGAAAAGTTGGCTTTGTCAGTTGTGTCAGATGCTAATCCAGCCTGCAAAAATTGCATCCAGTCTGCTTGCTGTGGAAAGCATGAAGCTGAACCTGGACACCTAAGTTTGAGCAGGAAATCAGACATAAAATGCCATCTCCAGTTTCGCTGCCTGGGGCGAGAATACAGATTAGTTACTTGTGTTCAATGGTTTTTTCATTCACCACGGGCTACAATCAAGGGAAGCGGGTCTTCAGCAAATGATGGGACAGGGTGAGTCTTCGCCCCCAACCACGCCTGTCTTCTTACTGCAGCATCTGTTGGCTGAAAGGGTCACCATACCTTTATGGATTTAATGCCCAGAGCTATCCTCTGTGCTTTATTAGCTCCAAGTAATAGTGAAGGTGAATGGTTGGCAACTGCAGCCTCAGGGCCCAAACGCCATGTATGGCATTTGTTTGTAGATAAAGTTTTATTTGCAGCGTAGCCATATCCATTCATTTCTATATTGCCTATGGTGTCTTCTGTGTGCTGTCTTATGGTTATGAGGGCGAAGGTTTGTATTCACTATGACCTGCAAAGTCTAAGGTATTTATTGTCTGCCCTGTATAGAAAAAATTATTAGGTCCTTGTCTAAGCCCTTAAGGCACAGGATTTCTGTGAAATTTTTCATGTGTGTCAGGACTTGTAACCAGGTCTTCTGATACAGGATACACTCCAATAAACACGTGGGACTTTTGGGAAGTGGGTGTCTCCCATTGTAGTGTCTTGGCCTCTGTTAATCCATCTTGTTAATCAAGGGGATCAGATGTGGAGTTTACAGCACACAGGGACATGGATCCTTAGCTCTTGGATCTTGGAGTGTAGACCACAAAGTATTAAGTAGAAGGGCATTGGGTAACTTGTGCATTTAATACATACTTCTGGTCACAGGTGCCATACATGGCTCTGCAACTACTAATGGTCTTGTGCTTCCACTTACAAACTTTCAGGGTGAGCTATTCTGGTTAATTATTATTGAAAATTTAGTTGCTTAAAAAAGCTGCCTAGGTATATATTGCTTTTTAAATTTTTAATATTTTGTTTTGTGTATAAGTATTTTGCTCAAATGGATGTCTGTGTACCACATGTGTGTCTGGTGTCCATGGAGGCCAGAAGAAGATGTCAAATCCCCTTGAATCTGACATATGGACAGTGGTGAGCAGCCATATGCATGCTGGGAATCAAACCTAAACCATCTGCAAGAACAAGTTCTCTTGATCACTGAGCCAGCTCTCCAGTTCCATTTTCTTGGTTACATTTTTATTGTTTTTAATTTAGCTATGCATTTTCTCCCACTCCTCTTCCTTTCTCCCCTCTCCCTCTCCCCCTTCCCTCTTGCCCCCCATGTTCCCAATTTACTCAGGAGGTCTTGTCTTTTTCTTCTTTCCTAGGCAGATCCCTGTATTTCTCTCTTAGGGTCTTCTTCGAAGTGTAGGTTCTCTGGGATTGTGGACTGTAGGCTGGTTATTCTTTGCTTTATGTCTAAAAGCCACTTATGTGTGAGTACATATTATATTTGCCTTTCTGGGTCTGGGTTCACCTCACTCAGTATGTTTTTTTTTCTAGTTTCATCCATTTGCCTGCAAATTTCAAGATGACATTTTTTTATGGCTGAGTAGTACCCCACTGTGTAAATGTGCCACATTTTCCTTATCTATTCTTCAGTTGAGGGGCATCTGTTTGCAGTTTCTGGCTATGACAAATAATGCTGCTGTCAATGGATGAGCAAATGTCCTGTGGTATTATTGAGCATCCTTTGGGTACATGCCTAAGAGTGATATTGCTGGGTCTTGAGGTAGATTGATTCCTAATTTTCTGAGAAATTGCCCATATTGATTTCCAAAGCAGCTGTACAAGTTTGCACTCCCACCAACAATGGGGGAGTATTCCCTTACTCCACATCCTCTCCAGCATAAGTTGTCATCACTGTTTTTGATTTTGGCCATCCTTACAGGTGTAAGATGGTATCTCAAGAGTTGTTTTGATTTGCATTTCTCTGATGGCTAAGGATGTTGAGCATTTCCTTAATTGTCTTTCAGCCATTTGAGATTCCTCTGTTAAAAGTTCTCATTTTTTATTGGATTATTTGTTCTTTTGATGTCTAGTTTCTTGAGTTCTTTGCATATTTTGGAGATCAGTCCTCTGTCAGATGGGTTGGTGAAGATTCTTTCCCATTCTGTAGGGTACTATTTTGTTTTGTTGACGATGTCCTTTGCTTTACAGAAGCTACTCAGTGTCAGGAGGTCCCATTTGTTAATTGCTTCTCTCAATGTTTATGCTACTGGAATTATATTTAGAAATTGGTCTCCTGTGCCTATGTGTTCAAGGGTACTTCTCACTTACTATTCTATGAAGTTCAGTGTAGCTGGATTTATGTTGAGGTCCATTTGCACTTGAGTTTTGGGCAGGGCAATAGGTATCTATTTGCATTCTTCTGCATGTCAATATCCAGTTATGCCAGCACCATTTGTTGTAGATGCTTTCTTTTTTCCATTTTACAATTTTAGCTTCTTTGTTAAAAATCAGGTGTTCATAAGTATGTGGTCTTTGATTTCTTTCCACTGGTCCTCTTGTCTGTTTCTATGCCAATACCAAGCTGTTTTCACTGTTATAGCTCTATAGTAAAGTTTGAAGTTAGGGATGGTGATGCCTCTGAAAGTTCCTTTATTGTACAGGATTGTTTTGGCTATCCTGGGTTTTTGTTTTTCCATATGAAGTTGAGTATTGTTCTTTCAAGGTCTGTGAAGAATTTTGCTGGGATTTGATGGGCATTGAAGCAAATCTGTAGATTGCTTTTGGTGAGATTGCTGTTTTTACTATGTTAGTCCTACTTATCCAAGAGCATGGGTGATATTTCCATTTTCTGATGTGTTCTTTGATTTCTTTCTCCAAAGATTTAAAGTTCTTGTCATACAAATCTTCCATTTGTTTGGTTAGGTTACTCCAAAATATTTTATGCTATTTGTGGCTATTGTGAAGGGTGATGTTTCTTTGATAAGAAAGAGTCGGGTAAATAGTGGACACATGTCCTCCCGATGACTAAATTTTGAGGTAATCTTGTATCCTACTTCAACACATTACTGAAAGTGTTTATTCTCATTGATTCTTTATATTGTTTTTGTTGTTTCTATTTTGTTGATTTCAGTTCTCAGTTTGATTTTTTTTCCTGTTGTCTAGTCCTTCTGAGTGAGTTTGCCTCTTTTTATTCTAGGGTGTTTTGTGGGATTTTTTCAGCTTCTTTATGTAGACACTTAGTGCTATGAACTTCCCTCTTAATCCTGCTTTCTTTGTATCCCATGAAGGGTCCAAGAATAAGAATATAAAAATGTAGATTCCAAAAATAAAAATGTAGAAATAAAAAATATAAAGTTCTAAGCCTAGGAGAATGAGAACAGACTGTCAGCAGCTTTCTCAGCAGCTTGAGGATTAACTGTTAACAGTGAGTTATTTCACTTTACAAGCCATAGCTCTATTTACAAGACCAAAACATCTCTCTACAAACTGAGAGCTAGCCTACAGATATGACCTGAGTCAACTTTTAAGAAATAGATACATGACCTCTGGGTTACTCATTATCCCTGGTATGTGAAACTGTAGGCATCAAAAGGGAGACCACAGGGCTTTAGTAAACACTGCCTGGAAGTACCAAGGAAGACAATAGATTACTAGTTTAACTTAAAAAAAAAAACTTTGCTAGTGGAGATTGTAAAGTAAGGACATCTGTATCTGAGTTATACCTTGAAATTTTAAAAATTCCTTTATTCAGACCTAATGTTTGGTGCCCCTACTCTAAAATGATGGGTTCAGAAACCGGCCTCTGCCACAGCCTAACAAACACCATCTCTGGCTGTGGTCTCTGATAAGCTTTTTGTGTCCTATGGAGATTTTTTATTTTTTCTTGGAATCTGGTTTCTGCAATTGAGTTTGCTTCTGGTTTATTAGACTTTGGTGTTCTGTCTCCATCTTTGTGCATCCCCCCTGGACCCAACATCCCACAAATTTGAATATGTTGTGTGGTCATTTTCATTGAATTTTAGTCTTTCTTTCTTTCTTTCTTTCTTTCTTTCTTTCTTTCTTTCTTTCTT
>LOEQ01005136.1:232406-249952 GCA_001685075.1 Bramus lutescens
GGGCCAAGACAGTTTCTTTATTAACCAATGAAAGTAACACATAGACAGATGACCCTCCTACATCATGCTTAGGGTGTGACATTAAGTGAAAATGGAGATACATTCAATGATTTTGAATGGGAAAAAAGAAGATGAGAAATGGCTCAGGAATTTTATGAGCTATATCAGTTTGTGTCCTGACTGTGGTTCTGTAAATCACACTGAACATTACAGCCAATCTTGCCATAACACATTAATAGGTGAGTTCGTCCACACTAATCAGAGATTATTCTAGTATCTTGTTTCTACTCAGGGCAGTTTTCAATGACTGCTTTGTGGATTATCTTATGTATCAAAGAAGAACGCTGCTGTGATTATTTTATAGCTATATTTTATTTTTAAACCCCAAAGTTAATATTTAATTACCACTACCCAACTTATTGATCTACTGTGCTTAAAATGACCACTGTTGATTTTCCATAACCAAATAAAGCATCAGAGTACCAAGACTGTCTAGTCAGTGAGAAACAGACAAATCTGGCCTGAGCTCTGGAAGGTTCCTGTAGATGTGATGTGTAACTTTTAGCAGTACTAGCTAACGAGGACAACCCATGAGAGGTGTATTTAGAATAAGGGTATGCTCAGCTAGACACTTCCAGAGAGAGATGTTTACTAATATAATAGGTTATTTTATGGTTTGCAAACATATATGAGCCTCCACATGAACTTTATGACATGACTGACACATCATGTACACACAAAATGGATAACTGTGCCTGTCTGTCATCCTGTCTATCTGCACCTGTCTGTCTGCACGTCTCACCCTCAGGGTGAATTCAGGATCTGGGAGCCATTTCCAAAACTTTGGTATTTTCTTTTCCCACTCTTTAACCACTTCCTCTCCTTTGCTTGGGGATTCTCCTCTACTGTAGCCACACATTTCACAGACACAACCTCCTTTTAGGCAGCTCACTTTCCACAACCACTGATGCAGCTTCATGCCATGTCTGTCACAGCCTGCGATCAATTCCCTTGGGGCCTCCCTGCTTCTGCTTACTTTCTTGACAGCTCGGTAGAGCGTTATCTTCAGTCCATGAGTCAGTTCATTGAATTATTTTACTCAGTATTGCCTCATGACTTCACCCAGAGTCAAAGTCCTGGCAATGACCTCAGGATGGACGTGACACAGGCCCTGCTGCCTCTGGGATCTAACTTCCCTTTCCTTCCCCCTGACTCACTGAAATCACCCCACACTGGCCTCTCACCTCTGCTCACCAAACAGACCAGGTCCTCCTCCACTCAAGGGCTTCACAAGCTCCTTCTGGTCTGGAATGTTCTACCTCCAAGAGCTTTGTGGCTCATTCCTTCCCCTTGCATAAGTGTCCTCCATCAATGAAGCACTTGGATTATTTACATAAATAAATAAATAAATGGCATTCTCTTCTTTCACTAGTCCCACTCCTGTTCTGTTTTCCCCCCACATTTCATGTTTTATTTTAAAAATATATGTGCTTAGAGTCAGCAAGATGGCTCAGCAGATAACTCACTTGCTGTGTGAGCCTGACATCCTGATTTCAATCTCTAGAACCTGTCCTCTGACCTCTACACCTGGTCCATGGCATGTATGTCTTTCTCCGTACTAATAATAACATCTTAAAACCTGTCTGCTGTGTTTTCTTTCCCCATTAGATGAAGAGACTGACAACAGAAATTTTCAGACTTGTTCAACAGTGTTGCAGGTATAGGAAATTTCTATTTAGAGACTATTTAAGTCTAGAGGGTCCACACCTTTAATCCCAGAACTTGGGAAGCAGAGGCAAGCGAATCTCTGTGGTAGATTATAAGGAGAATTAAACAAACACAAGAAAATACTATGACCCACTATTTTTGCCATAGTTTTTCTAATGAATTTTGTGTGATTCAGCAATCTGGTTGATATTGTTATGTTTTGTTTTTGTTTTTGTTTCTTCAAAACAGGGTTTCTCTGTGTAATAGCCCTAGCTGTCCTGGAACTAGCTCTGTAGACCAGGCTGTTAAATGCCTAACTTGAAAGATAGTGCTTTTTTAAAACTTGGTTATTCAGAAATACAATCTTAAACTTCTAGTTTGGCAAAATAAATGTGTTTCTAACTACATTCGATGCGAACCTGGTCTACAAGAATAATGGGTTAATGTAAAATGTAAGAATTAGTTAATGAGAAGCCTGAGCTAATAGCCCAACCAGTTTATAATTAATGTAGACCTCTGTGTGTTTACCTGGGACTGAACAGCTGCTGGACCAGGCAGGACAGAAATCTCAGTCAACAAATGGAGCCATCATGGACAACTAAATCCATTTAAAATCTGAGAGAGTTTGAGAAGGACTTCTAGACACAAAAGGACCAGAGTTAAGAATAGCTTCTTGGTAGCATTTTCTCAGATGGGCTCTGTTTGCTAGAGGCAAGTACCCCTTATTTAAGAGAGACTTCCTGACTCAGCTTTTGCTACAAAAACCTTGCAGCCCTTTTAAGAAGCTGTGCCGCAAAACACTTACATGATAAAGATGAAAGATCAGAAAATTCATCCTGAGTGAAACTAAGAATGTCCCTAGTAATGACCATGAAAATCATTTACCAAATTCAGAAAAAAAGATAACAGGGCAAGTGCAAGAGCTAAAACATACATTTTCAGACTTCTTCAGATTCTAGATTAGTTTTAAGTGGTCTATCCAAAATTATTTTACCTGGAGTAACTGTGTGAGGCAGATGTGACTAAACACTACAAAATCTGGTATGTGTGCCTGTGTATGTATGTGTATGTACATGTGTGTGTGTAGTGTGATATGGTGTGTGTATGGTGTGTTTATGTAGTATGATGTGGTATGTGTGTATAGTGTAATGTGGTATGTGTGTGGTGTGTGCATTTTGAGTGTATATTGTGGTGTATGTGTGCGTGTCTGTGGTGTGATGTGGTGTGTGTGTGTGAATGGGTAAAGAAAGTGAAATTTGTTCCTAAAGAATGGTAGCAGAAATGTAACTGAAAGTGTTGTCCAGAGGGAAGCCTCTTTTTTCATTCTTGCTCTGGATGCTGAAAGGGGTCCTGTCTTGTGCTGAGGCTGATGAACAGTTTCATCACTACTGTCTAGCGATAGCTGGGCAGTAATAGACATTAGGAACTCCCACCTCGCCGTAGACAGTTTATGACAAAAGCCCTTCCCTGAAAGTCATAACAGCCTTTTGTGTGCTCTGAACAGGTTTTTAAAACGCTGGAGTAAAGTTGCAATTAAATCCATCCTGCTCTCATGCCTTTAATCCCCCCCATTCCTGGATGTTCAATAATCTCTGTTTTAGATTTTTTTGTGTGTGTGTTTGTCATGAATTTTATTGTCTTACAAACAAAGAAGGTGATTTCTGCCCTCAATATTTTAAGTGAAGAGTATGGTATTATGAGCTCCAGGCACAATGTTTAAGATAATCTCTCCTGAGCTCACTTATCTTGCATAACTGAACGCCAGCCATACTTCTTGTATAGCAACCCGGTGTTGGCATCATCCTCAAGTCAGGTAACCCACAGTTCTACTGTCTTATTTTATCAATCTGAATGTTGGAAATATCATGCAGGTGTATTTATGCGGGGTTCACCCTCCTATGGTTTCTTTATTTTACTCAGCATAACGTTCTCAAGGTTCATCCATTTTATAGCATGTTGTAGGGCTTTCTTCTTTCTAAAGGTGGTATATCTGTAGTGGTTTGGAAGAAAATGGCTCCCATAGGGAATGGCATTGTTAGGAGGTATGACTTCGTTGGAGTAGGTATGGTCTTGTTGGAAATAGTGTGCCATTGGGAGATGGGCTTTGAGGTCTCCTATTCTCAAGCTATGCCCAGTGACACAGTTTACTTCCTGTTGCTTACAGATCAAGATCCATCCCCATGTTTGTCTGCATGCTTCCATGTGCTGCCATGATGATATTGAACTAAACCTCTGAAGCTGCAAGTCACCCCAATTACATGTTTTCCTTTATAAGAGTTGCCATGATCATGATGTCTCTTCACAGCAATTGAAACCCTAAGACAATGTCCAATTATTATTATGGTATCTAACTACCATACTTTCATTATACATTCATTCATCTATGGTCATGCAGGTGATCATCACATTTTGATTTTATGAATTATGTTTAATAAACAAAGGAATGAGAATATCACATTAAAATCTGGAGTTCAATTCTTTTGGCTAAAAAGCCAGAAAATGGATTCCTGTGTGATCTGGTAGTGTTAATTTTAACTTTTTGAGAAATTTCCAAAATGTATTTTTATAACAGCTTTACTATTTCACATTTCTACCAATTGGGTCTGCATGTTCCCTTGTCCCAATATTCACAGCTTCTGTCTTTTATGCTTGATGTGCACAGAACATTTGTACTGAATTTCTTTAATGATTAGTGGTACATAGCTACACTCTGATAACTAGCTTTCTCATGGAATTTGCCATAGCCTAGTAGCACTATTTGGTCACTGCCACTTAAAACTTCATTACCAAATCCCACCCCTCAGTTTATTATATACAGTTATGAATTCTGTGAGCTACGGTACCTGCCTGGCAGACAAGATGAGTCTACTATTGCAATAGTGCGGCATAACTGTTATAAGAGTAACCATCTTCTTTTTAAAGTTGGATTTGAGGCCTGCTCCACAGGAAAGAATTCATGTGTTAGGTATTATATATCTAATCAAAACCTTGGGGGTCAGTGATCCTAGGGGGAATCTACTATGGTGTTGCTAAATTAACATGAGCCTAATTGTTCTGTTTATGTTTATACCCATTGACCAAGGCTACTCTCAGTCTTCATTAAAGATGCTTCTGTTTCCAGATGGTAATTGTTAATGCAGACTTACTACTGGTCAATGTGTTGATCCTTAATCAGGACATATATATCACCCCCAGAAAGGCTCAGGGAACATCATAAAGCAAGAGACAAGAAGAATAAAAGCTGGAGAAAAAAGGGGATTGCTGTCAAACACTGTCTTCTGGACATGACTTGGGTATACCCACAAACTCACAGCAGCTGTTGTTACCAGCACAAGACCTGCACATGATAGGAACCTGTCAATATTTCAGCATGACTCAGGGAGAGTATCCTGGGCTACCACCTCTACCACCACTGTTTGAGGAACTATAGAGAGTTAATGGTTGTTAATGGAGAGGGAGTAATTTTCTTCAGCGATGTAGTGACTACTAGGTTGCCCATGATCCAATAAATAACCTCACACCCATATCCATACAAACAGTCTTAATTAAACTTAATGGGTCACAAAATGACCTGAACATAGGAGGCGAACATTTTTGGAGAAAGAATGGATTCAAAAAGGTTGAGGCAGATGATAGGCAGTAGGGGAGAAAATGACCAGATATGTGCTATACACTCAAGAAATTATCAAAGAATAAAAAAATGGGAGCTGAGAGATGGCTTTTCTTAGTGGCTAAGAGAACTTGTTTGCAAATTGAAGACCTACATTTCTATCTCTAGAATACATGTGAGCATATAGTTGGGCTTGACCGTATGTACCTGTACTCTCATTTGGTGCAGGCAGAGACAGGCAATTCTGGGAGCTAGGAGGTCAGCCAGTCTAGCCAAACTGGTGAGCTTCACATTCAGTGAGAGACTACATTTTAAGGGAATAAGCCAGAGAAGGATAGAGGAAGGTGCCCCAAATCAACCTTTGGCCTCTGTATGTGAGTGCATGGCTATATACAACCTCATACATGTGCATAGGTATATGTATGTACACACATAAATGCATTCACACACAAACACGCAAACACCCTAAAATATCTTAAAATTACAATTAAAGAAAAAATATTAATTCTTGGAAAACCATGCCAGTCATTGTTCACGTTGAATAGTGGGACATGGTCTATTGTACTAGTCTCTCTCATTTCAGTGTTTAAAATTTCCGTGATAAAAATACATTGAAGCAAGTCTGAGGGCAGAATACATCATTAACCAAGTAAAATACAAACTAGCTAGAAATCAGAAGGTAAAGTCTCTTATTTAGTAACATCCACACTTGACATAGAATTGTATATTGCTAGACTAAATAGGTCGACTTACTAACATAGGGAAGAAAATAAGGCAACAACAGAAGATAATAAAACAGTTGGGAAACTCACAAGCAGTACCATAAATCATCAACAGCAATGTGGAAGCACTGGGCCTTACTGGGAAGCTCTTAAACAAACTTAGAAAGTAACAGTTCGGCATCATTTAAAATGCATTAAAGATGTGTATGTATGTATGTGTGTGTGTGCATTTGCAGGCACATCCTATGTATTTTTTGTATCTTGTGTGTCTGGTGCCTGTGGTGACCAGAAGAGGGTCACAACCCCTGAAGCTGGCGTTACAGATGGCTGTGAGGTACCATGTGAGTGCTGGGAATTGAACCTGCATCCTCAGAAGAGCAGCCAATGCTCTTAACCATTGAGTCATCTTGCTAGCTCCTTAGAGTTCTCTACTGTCATTATAGTAGTTTTCTGTAGTTGACATAAGAAACTAGAAGACCCTGGGGAGCTTAAGAAGGCAGAAACCTGTCATCTTTCAGTTTTAGAGCTCTGAAAAATAATATTGGTGTTACTAGAGTCAAAAGGCTGGGGCAGACCTGTGATGAGCTCCCTCATGAACTGAGTCTCAGGTTCTCCTCACTCAGGGTCACAGCCAGCATCACTTAGTGTGCTTGTGTCAGACAGATCTTTGAGAGAGGCCAACATCTTTAGAGCCCCATCCTTTTGTCATGAGGCCTTTTCTATGTGTCCTTTCTTAGCATAGTTTGGATTAAGAGTACGCGTTATTGCCTTTAGTGCCCACCAAGATGATCCCAAAGATTCTTCTCACCACAAGATTCTAATCTTAATTGCTCCTTCAAAGAAGTTGGCTCCCTTTTCCCATTAATCAAGTAATATCCACACGTTCCAGTGAACGACACCTGGCTTCTTGGGCTGATGACCAGCTATTTGAGGTACTCAAGGCCTTCTCCAAATTTACTAAGAATTGCAGGGGATGGTATGCTCTGGTTTGGAAAGCTGCCTGACAAATTCAGGGAGCGCACAGACTGTAGTTCTTTGTGAGTTTCTACCCCTCTTGGGGTAGGCTTTGAGTCATCCACACTCCCT
This sequence comes from Bramus lutescens, assembly GCA_001685075.1. Taxonomy (NCBI): domain Eukaryota; kingdom Metazoa; phylum Chordata; class Mammalia; order Rodentia; family Cricetidae; genus Bramus; species Bramus lutescens. Next base: position 239,532 of record LOEQ01005136.1, read on the forward strand.
CCAGTAGGTAACCCCTCCCCTGTATTGTTGTAATGAATTCAATGTTTATTAAGCTGCACCAGGGTGGAACCATCTCTTTGGTATGTTGATGGAAAATTATCTAGGGTAAATGGATGCTTGTTTATGTCTCCCCAGGAAAAGTAGAAAAACAGGGAGCCACATTAAGTCCAGCGTTTGTGGCAGTTTCTTAGAAAACTTGTGAAATGGTGTTGTGCTTTAACAAGTACTTCAAAGAGTGTGAAGAACTTTGGAACTGGCTTGTAAGAGACAATGCCCTAGTGAAAGCTGTGAGTGGAAACCTGAATTGTATGGATCCAGGGCTTGAGGGAAGAAGCAGGGAGAGCTGTCAGAGATAGAGGAAGGACGTTTCAACCTTGTAGTGGCAGGAAGTTCAGTGAAATTGTTATCAGCGGGTACAGGGAAGCAGAACTCTAAGATGAACTCAGGCATATAGTTCAACAAATTCCCAAATAATGTTTTCAAAAGAGCCGCCTGCTTTCTTCTTCTCACTGTGGTAAAGTGCAAACAGAAATAAACTACAAGGATTAGTACAGGAAATAAACCTGATTGTAAAGTCTCTGACGTTTCATGGGACAACAGTGAGTCCCTGTGAGCAAAGCCAGCGCTCAACAGGGGAAGCATTTGCTGAAGTCTGGAGAGCAAGAGCTCTTGTTACCTTGGCACGTAAGGTCTTCGTCAGGTGGCCAAACGCAGATCTCACAGATTGCTTCTCCACCCCTGTATCATGAGCCAAAGGCCAGAAAATAGTTTGTTTAAAAAGATCTATGGCCATGTCTGTTTGATAGTGGGAGGGTGAGAGGAAATCCCCGTGGAGCTGACAGAAGAATGATAAAGCTTTTGAAAATCATATCGTGGAAGAGACACTGCCTTCATCAAGCTGTGAAGGATGTCTCAAATGGCAGCACCAAGAATCACACATTTAGTCTGTACTGGCAGAAATGAGAATATCCTAAGGACACACCATACCCCTTTTCAGTTATGAGACTATTGAAATAAAGGATCCAAAGGAAATGGAATTTGGCCGAAGAGAAGGCTTAGCAGGTGAATGTTGCTGCCAAGACAGACCGTGGTATTCCAATCTCTAGGACTCACAGTAGAAGAGAACTACCTCTTGGAAGCTGTCCTTTGACCTCCACACATCACCTGTGTGTTTACCCCCACAAATAAATAAATGTAATACAATGTTTTTAATAAAAAAGAAATATTAATTTCCCTAGGAATCCAAGACCAAGAGAAGGAAAAAGCTAAAACCTGGTGCCAGCCAGAGAAAGAACTTGACTCCCAGGAAGGGACGGCATAGCACTGATCACCTGTCAACTACTTGGCTGAAGTGGCCAACTGAAACAATGACAGGTCAATGATGGGCAGGGCCACAGCTTGACCGTAACTATTTAGTTATGCATATCTCTTCTCTTCCATCTAAACATAACTCTCAAGATCTCTTGCTGCATTTCCAGAAGACCCAAGTTTGGTTCCCAACACCCACATCTGGTAGCTCACAATGACCTAAAACTCTACCTGCAGGAGATACGGCACCTTCTGACCTACACAGGCATCCACACACATTTTTACATACACCCACAGAAACACAAACACATATGAATAAATCAGAATTGAAAAATAAATCTTAAAATAAGAAAACCATAAAACAAAAATAAACAAACCAACATCTCATGTCTGGACCCCAAATAAGGACTTGTGGAACTCTCTGGACTACTGTGTTCTTCTTGATGTAGCCAAATTGAATAATGCCTCTCACTTGTTCTTTAATTGGCCTGTTAAGGATGTGCTAAGTGCGTGTAGCAATTTCTTCTCAGATAAAACATTCCACTTTGGAAGAAAGGTCATTAAGATACAGGATGTTCTAAAGGGAGGCAAAACATACCATCCTGAGTTCAGGAAGTAAACAACTCAATAGGTTCAGGAAGAACCCGAAAGTGATACTAGGCTTCTTTTCCTCTAAGCTTATACAAGCAGTAAGAATGGCGGAGAGACACTCTCAGACAAGTCGTTAATGTACCAATGATAGTGAATGACTCAAGCTCTGCATTATGTCCAGATTAATGTCTATACTAACTGCTGATTAAAGCTATCAAATACCAAGAAGACTTATGTGGCCTTGATAATCTGAATATTTTCCCATGGAAATAGTTAAATAAATGAGGTTTAATATAGAGATAAAAACAAAACATCACTATTGACATTTTCATGCTGATCAAGTGCGGGTTGCCAGATGTATTCTGTTATGAATAGGCCTTTGAATGCCAACTCTTTGACTTCACAACTGATTTTACTTAAAGGGTAAGGCAGTGGAAAAATGACTTGGTAAAAAATAGTTATCATACATATTGTTAGATCATGTTGCCAGAATTGAGACAGAAATTTTTTGTTCTTATTTTTGAGAGAGTATGAGTTCTTCAATCTGCACTAACACCTGGCTTTACCACATGCCTGGCAGCTCTGGCACACAGTGCCAGAGGTATTCCATGCTTTCATAGTGGGTTGCCTGACACCTCCTTTGTCCTTTTAAAACAGGTTTTGTTGGGTATCTACTTCCGGAAGAGCCCAGTTTCCACATATGTACTTTGGATGTTTGCCTTTCCCCTGACCAACTTCCTCAACTTTGCCAGAAATGTGACAGAAGTTTATTCATTGGCAGGTATAGCCTCTATAGTATATTTTAAGCTTTACAGTACAAAGTTATTCTTGAATTTGTGTAACTACCTTTCAGTTGTAGCAAACAGGTTTATCATTATGCAAGGCCACATGTAGACCATTGCTTTAAGGGGATCCCTTGTTCATATCTTGATAGAGGAATAACAGTTTGCTATCAATTAAAACATTTTTTCCTATACATATTTTCCAACAACAAATTTAGTATGTCTTTGATCTTAACAAAATCTTTACCATATGCTGTCATTCAAGCTATTGTAGCCTGATGTATAGTAACAAAGCTATCAAGACTTTCTTTTCTTTCTTCATGATGGTACATATAGAAGATTCATTCTTACTGTACCTCTTATTAACTCTAGTCTATGATTTTCTCTTTCCCAATTGAGAATTTCATAAAGGAAGCACATTACAACTTCTCTTCCACATTGTTTTTTTCCCTATGGTTCTGGTGATGAAACTCAGGGTGTCTTTCTGTGTGTACATGGTTGTGTGTCCATGTGGAGGCCAGAGGTTGAGACCAGGTGTCTCCCTCAGTACTTTATCATTATAGGTTTTGAAACAGAATTTCTCACTGAACTTGGAGCTCATGGATGGGTCACTCCTGTCTCTCTGCTCACACCTCCTTCCTGTGCTAGAGTTGCAGATATGTGTCATCATGCCTGGCTTATTTTTTTTTTTTATGGATACTGGGTCTACAAGTCTTTATGTTTGCACAGGAAATCCTTCACTGACTTAGTCATGTTCTCTGACCCACAACTTCTCCTTTACACACTTAGAATGCCAGAATCATATTACTAAACTATGGGAACACTATTCAGTAAAATACAGGCTTTATTTTTAACACCAGCGTTATGTCAGTCTGACAGTTGATGTAATGACCAAAACAACTGTTGTAGGAATTCCTACCGCCAGTAGCCTTTAAGTTTCCCGCCCACTTGGGAGTGGCCTTTTATACTATATATGCCGATGCAAAACACACATTCGGCCTCTTTCTTGGCTGCTGGATTAGGTTGCTGTTCCCCGTCTGAGCAGAGGATTGTGATCTGTGAGTCTATCCCTAAATAAATAACCTTTTATTATACTCAATTCTGTGCTAGTGTGGGATTTCTTTTTTAGTGTCCTTCTTCAAACAACTACTAAGTGATTAACAAGCTGGTAGCTTATATAGTGTTCACACACTATATAAACGAATTCATGTTGTGATGCAACTTACCCCCATAATCTCAAAGGGAGTGGAACTATTAAGAGGTGTGGCTTTGATGGAGTGGGCATGCCCTTGTTGGAGGAAGTGTGTTATTGTGGTGTGGGCTTTGAGGGTTTTCATGTCTTATGTTCAGGACACTGCCCAGTGTGTCAGTCAACATCTGTTGCCTGCAAGATGTAGGACTCTCAGCTATTCCTCCAACACCATGTCTGCCTGCATGTCAACATACTCTCTGCCATGATGATAATGGACTAATCCTCTGAAAATGTCCACGAGTCACTCTAATTTAGTGTTTTCTTCATAGGAGTTGCTGTGGTCATGCTGTATCTTCACAGCAATAGAAACCCCGAATAAGAGTGGGTTGGAGTAGGAACACACAGAACAGCATGCATTTTCATGCTACATGGAATAGTACGTAGTTACAAACTTTAAGAAGAAAGAACAACAACAAAAAAACCCAAAAAAGTGTGTCAGCCCAAGCACTCAAGGACAGGCTAAAGCCACTTTAAAAGTTGCTACTTCCTTAAATGTGCCCACCTGTCTGAAACAGTGAGGACCGATCCTGTAATCATTTGTACACTGTATCTAAAAAGCTGGGAGGTTGGTTTTTAATAAAAGGTGACACTTGATATTAAAGTTCTACTATTTCTTAGAATCAGGTGAGAAAGTAGAAACTAAAGTTTCCAGAACTGTTTTATGCATGGCCTGCCCTTGGCAATGCTTTCCCCTTTAGTACTGATATTCTTGGGGTTTAGTTTATGGGACACATAGCATTATATACTTTTCCTTCATGTTACAGATTTTCATAACAAGCACTAATAATTACTACTGACAAACTAAGTCTTTTTTTAATTTTTCTTTTTTTTCAAACTAAGTCTTAAAGCACAAATAAAAAGATTATGTCAACTGTGTCTGGATAATAATATAGACATCAGATGATATTTTATTATGCCAACTGTGTCTGGATGATAATGTACACATCATATATTTTCCAATCTCCAGATATTTGCTATCATTACACCAATCATCTGGATAGGAAATTTAAAAAATGGTGAAAAATAGCTGGCTATAATTAAGGATAATTATTATTAAATATGCAATAATTAAAACATAAAAATGATATACACAAATATATTTCAAGTATTATCATTTTTCAGTCCTTTTTTCATGATGTTTCCCACAGCATCCTTCAGTGTAATGAAAAATCTTGTTGTATATCTTATATAAAAGCTTTTTAGATGTAAGAAGACTGAGGTAAAGGGACAGAGTTAGAAGAGAGTTACAGTATCTGTCCCCAAGTTTTATAGAAGGTCACAACTTATAGAAGGCCCAGGGCTGGGTTATGAGTTGGCTCACCCAACACCCACCTTATCTATGATCTGCTGGAGCATGTCAAAGTCTGATCATGCAGATCCAAAGCTGCAGGATCTCCATGACACAGGGCAACAACAGGATATCCAAGAGGAGTCCCAGTGAGGGCCCAGCATAGATAGTGTATAGCAGAAACTAGAGGCATAGAATCAGAACAATGACTCTTTGCAATGAACACTTGCAAGCAAAGGTAAATGGACTAAAGGGTATACTGCTGCTGTGTCACACTGCAACTTCCACAATGAGATTGTTTTTCTTTTTTTTTCTCTTTTAAATTTTATGTTTTGGGGGGCAGGGTAGGTTGCAAGGGCAGAAGGCAGATCTGAATGGATGGGGGAAATGAATAGGATCAAGGTGTATGATATAAAAATCACAAAGAATAAATAAATTTAAAAAATCAAAACGTATATTTGGTGTCCTTATAATTTGCATAAAAACATGGTGTGTGTTATAGTTTGTTTCCAATGTGAATGCTGTTAAATTAAAGAATTTCAGGCAAAAATTACCCTTGGTGTAAGCAATCCTTGAGACAAAATAACTATAGAGTTGTTCAAATGGGTAAGGAGACATTGACAATGACGACCTGGGAAAGAAACACCAAAAATCTGGAAGATAAATGAAACTGACCTTGAATGCCTCATAATTCAAATATTGACGCAGTTGCATAGTGATATCTATTTCAAAAAAAAGGAAAGAAAATAACTTAAACCCTACTTTTCACCTTGTATGAAATGTTTTCAGTGTTTCAAAGATCTAAATGCAAGAAGTGAAGTTCTAAATCACAGGGAACTATTTCAAGGTTTTGGTGTTGGTCATCATTTCTGCAATAGGATCCCAAAGTACAGCAAACAGAAGCAAATGAAAAGGCTTCCATACAGTAGTGGAAGCAATAAACAGAGTGACGATATACCTCATAAATTGAAAGAAAGTGCTTGCCACTTGGAAGAGGGCTAATGTTTAGAATATATATGGAATTTTTTAAAAAACCTAACAAAAAGCCAAGTAATCAGATTTTTAAAATGAACAAATGTCTCCTAGAGGCGACAGTCACTTTTGACAATGTGGCAGGATACAAAATTAACACACAAACTCAGTCGGCTTCCTGTTACCAATGACAAAATGTATGAAAAATAATTCAGGGCTATAAACCCATCTATATTAGCCTGGAGGGAAAAAAGACACATTGGAATAAACCTAATCAAAGATGCAAAAGACCACTACAAAGAAAACTCTAAAACAATGAAGGAATAAATTGAAGAACACATGAGACGATGGAACGACCTGACGTTATCATGGATTGGTTGGATTAATATTCTGAAAATGGCCATTCTACTAACTGAAATATAAACATTCAATACTATTTTTGTCCAAATACTAATTTAATTATTCACAAAATTGTTTTATGAATCTTCCATACGAACCTCAAAATTCATATGGGAGCACAAAAGACCAGAGATAGCCAAAACAACCCTGAACAATAACAACATTGCTAGAGGTATCATTATGCTTGGTTTCAAGTTATATTACAGAGCCATAGCAGTACAAACATGATACTGGTACAAGAACACATGTAGACCAACAGAATAGAATGGGGGACCCAGATATAATTCCACCCAATTAGAGCCACATGATTTTTTTTTTAAAGAAGGCAAAAATCCTCTCTGGAGAAAAGACAGCCTCTTCAACAAATGGCTTTAGGAAAACTGGATATCTAATTGAAGGCAGAAAAAAAAAACCCTGATACATATTTCTAACCCTGCATGAAAATGAATTCCAGAATGTATCAAATGCCTTAATGTCAGGTCTGAAGCTACCAAAGAATAAAGTAGGAAATATTCTTTAATAGTGTAGCATTTAGTCTTTTATTGCTGTTGTTACCTGGGGTTAGTATTAGACTGACACAGGTCTCAGAGAGTTTAGAAATAATCCCTCCTTCTTTTCCCTCCTCTCTTCCTTCTTCCTTCTTTTCTTTCTCCTTTCTTCTTCCTTCCCTCCTTTCTTCTCCTTTCTTCCTCTTTTCTTTCTTTCTTTCTTTCTTTCTTTCTTTCTTTCTTTCTTNNNNCTTTCTTTCTTTCTTTCTTTCTTTCTTTCTTTCTTTCTTTCTTTCTATTTCTTTGTTTCTATTTTGGTTAATTACTAACATGATTTTTATTATTTTTTGGTTTTGTTTTTCCAAGCTCTTGAGGTACATCATTAAGTCATTTATCTGTGATGTTTCTGACTATATAATACAACCTACAACTGTTTAATTGGACTTAAGGCCAGGTCAAGGTCAACAGGAGGGAAACCATGACTCTTATGAACAAAGTGAACTCCCCATGGCTGGTTTATTTCCTAACTGAATCCTATGGACTTGTATTTATATCACAGGTAAATGTATTTCTCATCCATCATCAAATTGACTCCTTTTTCACATCAAATGCAAACCATTAGAGAAATTCACAACTGATCAAACCACTGAGACTAAGTGACTATGGTGTGCCCAGCCTTAATTGGTACACAATGCAACCCTTACACCCAAGGCTTTGGGAAGTCTAAAGAAGATTTAGCAGAAATATGACGAGAGCCAGAAGATTATGACACCTGGTAAGACAGGGTCTTCTAGACATGACAAAGGAAGCTCATGACATCTCAACAATGTGGTTGTCTAAACAAGATATGCATAATGACACCACCACTGACCAATGTAGACAGGAAATTTCACAAGGCCTAGAGGAAGGGCTACAGATAATTAACAGATACTGATAAGGGAGGATTTGTTTTCCCTGGGAAGAGGCTCCTGATAAATGGTCAGTCTTAAATATTTGTACATATGAGAAACACTAAATGGACTCAGTAGATATATATATATATATCTAGCTACATATATGTAATATGTAACTTATATATTGTTGTATACATTATAAACATAGATAGTATAATAAAAGAAGAGGTCATGAATCTGAGAGGGAGTGGGAGAACACAGGAGGAATTGGGGCATGAAAATATAAATATAGTATTCATATATGAAATTCTCAAAACATAATTTAAAAAATAAAATAAGAAAAAGAGATAAAGATGTAGATGAATACTTTATGAATAAGATTCCACAGCTTGGGGATAAAGGCAACTGTTGCTGAGTAGGACCTCATAAGATTAATAAGACTATAGACTGCAAAGGAAACTGTTAATTGTCTGAAAAGGAAGCCAAAATAATGGGAGAAAATTGAAATACCAGTTATATATTTAGTAGATGATTTGTGCCTGAAAAGGGGAAAGACTTTTAAAAAAAGTCAAATAAACAAGTAATTTTCAAAAGGTCTATGGAACTTAACACAGTTCTTAAAAGATGAAGCACAAATGCCTAGAAAATGCATTGAAAGTATCCAGTACCCTTAGTCATTGAGGTAGTGCAAATTAAAACTATTTTAAAATTTAATCTTGCTCAAGACAGAATGGTTATTATTAAAACATGACTACAAATGATAGTTTGTGGAAAAGGGAAAACTTATTCACTGCTGATGTGAACGTAAACTGATTCAGGCACTTTGGAAAGCAAGTGCAGTTTGATGATTGCCATCGTTCTTGGTCGTGATCAGAAGTGTAAGGTATGACTTTCCTCTTGAAAACACCACACACTTAGTCACAGAACATGAAGAAATCAAGCTGAACATGAGCTGGGAATTCTCTCCTTATTTGCTCACCTTTATGGTGCCAGAAAGTGTGAAGGTTGCTAGGGAAGCAAAGTCATCCACAGTCTTACTCAGATGTAAATTCTGCTAGCTCAAACAATGACTGACTTGCCAGGCAAGATGAAGTGGCACATTAATAGGGTTAACTATTTACTTCCTGATTTGCTTTGAGCCCTACTCTACAGAAAGAACTCATGTTTCATCCTTTAAATCTAGCATGGGCCTACCAAGACATCGTAGTTGTATTTTTTGTTGGCAAGGGGGGTACTGTTATTTTGCTAAGTGATTATATTGCCAAAGTCCCTTCTTTATATTCATGTTTGTGTCTTAAATTAATGGTGCAACTCCTTTTTGCTGTACGTGTCAGCTGATGCAGAAACCCATAGCTCGTCAAAGTGACAAGAATATGTAATGACTGGATGAATGCTCAGTCCTAAGTGGAACAGCCATACAACTCCCTCCAGAGATCAGGGAGGAGGGAGTGGAGTGAGTGTGCAAGCCAGAGGAGGGGACTTGAGGAACAAAAGGATGACTCCTTGATGTTATACAGCCGTGCCACTCATGCCTGAGTGCAGCTGTGCTTCTCTGTACACGACCCCACTCATGGTCGACCCCATCGACATTTAATTATTGATGGAGGAGGTGCCACCAGGTTCCACTCCTCCCTATTGGCAATAAAGGCTGTTTGAGATAGGCAGTGCTGCTTTCTTCAGTTGATCAGCACTGATAAGCTGACAACACCCCACTCATACCTGGGCAAGAAAGTCTAGTTAAACTCAGTGGGTCACATACAGAAAATCTGAACATATAAGGACCTGTTGAGATGAAGGCCTTCAGTGGGAGAAGGTAGAAGAAAAGGGAATGAGGCGAGGAAATAATAAAAAATCATTATATAAATATATGGAACTGTCAACCAATAAAAATTAAAAAAAACAAGCAAATGATCTTAATGGAGGTTTCTCAAATGAATACAGATGGCCAACAAATGCATGAAAATATAACTCTAGATATTCAAATCAAATGACAATGAAATAGTATATTCCTCCAATTAGAATGGTTATTATAGAATATTGCAAGTACTGGCAAGGATGGGGAGAAAAAAGAATTCCCTTTGCTTGTTTTGTTTTGTTCAATGCTGGGAATTGACCTTGTGCATGGTAGGCCAGTGCTCTACCACTAAGTTATATCATCAGCCTCTAAAACTCATATATGATGCCAATGAATATACAGATTATGGAGGAGTTCCACAAATAAATCTGAAAAGAGATCCACTACATGATCCAGAGATTGCACTTCTGGGCATATATCTTGAGGAAAAAGGGTCTATACATGGAGGAGACACTTGTAACATGAGGGCCGGCTTGTTGGGGTTTCCGTCCCACCCGGTACCCCATAGCTGGCAAGTCTCAAAGAAAATCACACAGAGATCTCCTTAAGTTATAAAACTGATTGGCCCATTAGCTCAGTCTTCTTATTAGCTC